>JAJJMB010004555.1:11605-37737 GCA_023531105.1 Papaver atlanticum | reverse complement strand
AAGCTATGAACAATGAAGTATTGGTCAAATTCAACATGATTCCAGATGAAAAATACATAAACCCCAAACTGAAAAACCAACCTACTTCATCATATCATCAAGTATGCTTTAAAAAAAATCACATCATTAGGAAAATTAAACTATTATCCATATATCATACTGGCAATTTCAGAAATGGCCCATAATATCATGGAATGAGCCCCAAATTCCTGAAACCAAAATCTAAGGTCAATCTAAAATATTGATTCTATTAGAGCCTAAACCATTATTGAACTTTACTTAAATGGTCAGAAATAATCATCCCCAATTTCATAATTCAGTCAGAAGAATAGTAGAATTTTCAGCAAAAAATAGGTAAGATTGATATTTTTTTCAATCAATAAAATACAAAATAAAATATTTTCTACATTTTAAAATAAGAGATGGCTGGTAAAAATGCAGGTGGGTTGTAGATGAAGTTTTCTTTTTCCTTATAGTAAGGAAAATTAGTTGTTAGAGGATGTCTTTCCATAACGCCACATGTGAAGCTGACCACACGACCGTTGGAGCATCTCCAATACAAGGGGTCAAAGTCTTAAAATTATATGACACCTAAGATTTAAGACATTTTCCACCAAACTTTCATATCCAGTACAAAGGTGAAGGTCATAGAAAAGGATGACTTGGCCAAGTGGGGGCAAAGGAGAAAATCCTGATTAGACTATGACCTTGGGTATTTAGTCTACATCATCATTTGTTTTTAAATTTAAACAAAGTTTGTTAGATAAGACCTTGGAGACTAGAGATGAACTTTAGGTGAAAAATTTAATCTTTAAAAAAAATTTGTCCTTTATCATGACCCACTAAAAGAAGGTGTTAATCATTGGAGATGCTCTTAGAGCAAGGGCTATGAAAGGAGTGTTTTAACATTCATTCAATACCAAATCAAATAGATGGTGAAATAGTGTTTTCTGAACTATGGGGAAATTGTAAAAAAAACACTTTGCAGCTAATAATTGGCCTTTCGAAATGAAATCAGACGTTTAAAGTGAAAAGGTTAATGGGCCGTATGAAGTGTTTAATTCTGTTTAACTTTATTATTTAAAACTGATGGTCCCGTAATATAATATTAAAAATAAAAGATCAATAAAAGCATATTTGGGGAGCCAAAGATCAGCCCAAATAAACTATTATCATAGCGTTTGATTTTCTACTTTTTAAAGAGTATCTGATAGATTTTGGGGTGAAAGAGGTGTTTACCATACTCATAATGTGTTAGAGCATTGCTCGGTTGAACCCACAAGTTTTGCTATCTCAAGCTTGTTGTCAATGTTAGATGATAAAAACTATATCTTGATTTCTAGTCTGCTAAGTTAAGTCTCGGACTAGGTTAGATATTGGTAGTTGAGTATCATACATCACCCTTGAAGACTGAAGATCGACGAAGACATTTGGAGAATTTCTGTATCAGGTATGAAGACTGAACCATTCTATTTTACTCACAATCTTCCCATTATATCTTGTTGAGACGATGTTGTATGACTTCTAGTACATTTACAAAGAAGAAGTTTCGAGTCAAGCTTGTCTTGTTAAAAATCTCGTAATTATAAGCAAAGATGTTCAACGAACCTTAATAATATTGCCCATGCAAATGATTTTATCATGCGGAAATGTTTCAAACATCATAAGAGAGAAATATTGATCTTACTGATATTTCTACTCAGGGTAGGTTGGCGCACGAGTTCGCAAACCATAGATATATGAGTTTCAGAAATACAGGAGGGTTGGCGAACTAGTTGGCAAACCGCAAGTCAGTTGGGGACTATTCACGAACCAGTGTGAACTGAAATTTGAAAGTTGGTTTTAAAGGCTAGTGATTGACGAACCCGGTTCACGAACCGTGGTCAACTGAGTTCGGTAGTCTTGTAGGGTTGGCGAACCCGGTTCACGAACAGTTGCACCCTGACTCGTGAACAAGCCTAACAGTTCACGAACAGTTGTTCCAACTATCCCAGTTTAAGTTTTAGTATATGCTCAAAGACTTATTTTTTAAATATGTTAGCATTACTTGAGCTCTCTCAAACACTTATAAGACTTCATTGATCACTCAAACACTTATATGTGTGTATCATGATTATATTCTTAGGTGTTTAAATGAACATCGAAGTGCTTTACTTGTGTGGCATACTTTCCAAATCGAACAATCATTATACATGGTTCCATAACCGGTTCCTAGTGTATATTCTTCTATTGTATTATCAAGACCTAAAGTATTTGCTTGATTCTCAAGTTATCTTAGCTTGAATTCTAAGCAACCCTGGTCCTTTAAAATCTATAAATAGAGATACTCTTTCAACTGGGAAATTCAATCCCGGACACTTTGTGTCCTAGTTGATTCTATAGTCGTCCTCTATAGACCTAGGTTTCTTCTGAGAAACATAATTAGGTCTACGACTAAAAGACTTTGCTTTCCGACTATCTTTACCTTGATAGTTCGAGTATCCTGATCTTTCTTTTCTGTTATCAAGGTTTTCGTAATCTCTTTCAGGCAAGATACATAATAATCACAAAGATCTCTTTGTCTCAGACTTTGTGATTCCTCAAGATAGATATCTGAAAAACTGATCTTAACTGATCTTTTGAAGATTGTTCTTGAGAGGTGGTTAAGAATCTAGGTTTCTCTTCGGGAGTCGTAAGTTCCGAATTTTTGAGGTTTGGTAGTTTTGTCTATTGCAAACATATTTTTTAACCTTGATATTTGATCTAAACATAAATAAAATTGGCTTATCTGTTAGAGGAAAATTGGTATCAAAAGGATTTACCTAGGTTGAAGAAACTCTTAGGTTGTAAAGGACGTCAGCTAAGGAATCAATTGTGTAGAGCCTTGTGAGGTTCAAGAGACGTAAGGAGCGCGACTATAACTGAATCGCTTGGAGGGTGGATTCGGTCTTTACAATATTCCAGTCCGAAGTCTGAGAGTAGGCTAATGTCTGTAGCGGCTTAATACAGTTTGGTGTTCAAATATGGCCGAGGTCCCGGGCTTTTTCTGCTATTGCGGTTTCCTCGTGAACGAAACTTCTAGTGCCTTGAGTTTTTCCTTTTCTGCATTATATTGTTTATTTTTATAATTGGATTTACACATGTTTGTACGTATTCAATCTAAGTAGATACGTCCGCCTAATTGCAGTCGATTACGAGAATAGTTTCTTGTAGAATTCATATTTTGAAAGATATATAACAAGTTTAATTAATTAGCAGAATTTCAATTAAATTAATTGGATACGACTAGATTTGTTAGATCACTGCTCGGTCGAACTCGCAAGCGTTGCCATCTCAAACTTGTTTGTTAATGTTAGTGATCAAAACTATAAGTCTTGATTTCTAGTCTACTTATAGTGATGTCTCGGATTAGGATAGATTGTGTAGTTGAGCATTAGACTTCACGGTGTTCATCGATGTAAGACGGAGAACTACTAAGGAGAGCTTGTGGAACTTCATCAACAAAAGGTATGTGGAGACTAAAACTCATCTATCACTTGGAAAGTCTATTTCTACTATATCTCCTATATTGAGACAAAAGTCGTATTACTATATAGTTTTCGATTATGCACATTTGAGATTTCGAGCTGAGTTTAACTCGCTTACATATTTCTCGAAATATGTGTTGGTAAGCTTTCGCTTCAACCAAGTTCATCTTACATTCTTGATGAAAGTCAAAAGATGATCATGTGAAAATTGCCGAGTAACATCTTACATGGTTTGTGTGATACAATCATTTGGTGTAGACTTGGAATGTTTCGTTATGATTATTTCAATAACTTGAAAATTGCTTTGATGCTAATAATGTGTGAAAACGGCTATTGTCATCCTCTAAGAAAGTTTCAATGATTGAAATAGAGTTTAGAACACTTAACCATCATTGGATTATAAACATAGTATGCATTCTTGCATGTATGTGATCCATGACCGGAACTATAGTATGCATACCCGTATGCGTACCTGTTAGTTGTGAAATTCCGAGTACCTAAGTACACATACCCGTATGCATACTAGCGAAGGGTTTGGGTCCGGAAATTTCTGCTATGTTTGGAAGTATGCGTACCCGTTTGCATACTGGAGAACCCAAACTCAGACCGACTACTTTAAGTATGCGTACCCATTTGCATACTTGAGTGGTTAAAGTTCTAAAATCGGTTTTTTCATGAACTAATACATTTATATAATAAGAAATGCATTTTTTGCAAACCGTGGCTATAATGTTCATGAATTGATTCGAGTGAATCAAACCGATTTTGCTTCAATTGTGTTCTTTTATACTTCTATGAGAATATAGAAATTGAACAACTCTTTAACTAGTTTCATTTGAATCATTTGAACTAGTTGTGGTTAAGATGAATAAGGTTGATATGAGAGTGTTCATATAGCTAACTTCGGTTAACAACTGTTGATCCAACCGAGTGTACACGTTTAGGTACGGTTACTCAAACCTAAATGAAGGTACATTTCATTTGTGTATAACAAGCTAAGTTCGATCTAACGGTTGAAAGATATTAGCTTGAGTCTAATCAGGTTTTCATCTAACGGTGAATATTGAATGCTTTGTTACCAAGGTAACTTAGATTGCAAACCCTGATATGAAAAATATATAAAGGAGAACTCTAGCAAATGGGAAACCTAATCCCCACACCTCCTGTGTGATACTAGTTGCGACTAGAGTCGATTCTCCTTTAACCTTAGGTTTTTCACGAAACCCTGTAGGTTAACGAATTAAAGACTTCATTGGGATTGTGAAGCTAGACCCAACTATTTTCTCTGTAGTTGCGTGTTCTAATCTTGCCGTGTTCTATCGTATTGAGTACTATCCTCTCTAAGATTTGCTCGAGATTGATTCTCCGATAGGTAAGATAAAAAGTAGTCACAAACATCTTCGTCTCATCGTTTGTGATTCCACAACATCTTGTTTCGCTACCATACGATTAAGATTATTGTGAGGTGATTGATAATACTAGGCTGTTCTTCGGGATTATAAGTCCGGTTTATCAATTGGTTCCTGTGCACCTTGATTTATCAAAAGACGGAACAAAACTCATATGTATTTCTGTGAGAGACAGATTTATCTATTCCAATAGACTTTTCTGTGTGAGACAGATTTGTTTATCAAGTCTCCGACTTTGGGTCGTAGCAACTCTTAGTTGTGGGTGAGATCATCTAAGGGAATCAAGTGCGTAGAATCCTGCTGGGGTTAAGAGACATAAGGAGCGCAACTGTACCTTAATGAGTGTGAGATTGATTAGGGCTCAACTACATTCCAATCTGAAGTTCATTGGTAGTAGGCTAGTGTTTGTAGCGGCTTAATACAGTATGGTGTTCAAAGTTGGACTAGGTCCCGGGGTTTTTCTGCATTTGCGGTTTTCCTCGTTGATAAAATTCTGGCGTCTGTGTTATTTCTTTTCCGCATTATATTTTTTATATAATAGAAATATCACAGGTTGTGCGTTAAGATCAGTCAATTGTGAATCCAACCTTTGGTTGTTGATTATATTGATTGACACTTGAACATTAGTCTTTGGTACCGTTCAAGTTGTTTCACATAATAATCAGGCTCGCGGACTTCTATCTGTTTGATTTGCTGATTATATTGTGAAACAGAGATATAAACTCTTTGATATACTTTTCTCTAGATTGAGTCTGACTGTCTAGGTTATTCTCTTGAAAGTATATTGGAGTTTGTCTATTCAAATTGCCGAACGAAATATTGGGTTTGGTTGTTAGACCCCCGCTTTTTCAATTGGTATCACAGCAGGCAAACACGTTTAAGACCTCACAAGTCTGTGTTTGTAGCGATCTGAATATGGACAGAAGTGATATCTCTGATAAAAGCATCACTAGAAACAAGAGTTATGTTTCTATGAAATCTATTAAAGAGAAAGATTTGTAAATCTCGAATATAGATGAACCTAGTGTTCCAACGAAACAGACTTCCATTGACAAGTGTTACCCGGGTTACCTTACTGACGAGTCTGACTCTGAAGTTGAAAGGGAAGCAGCCAAAGAAAGTGCAGTGATTCAAAAACTTGTTAGAATCCAGGCTGATGATGTCAACCGATTGAAACAAAAAGTCAATGTACTTGTTGGTATGGTAAATAAGCGTGACTCTCTTCTAAAGGTTCTTCAAGAGGAAAACGCCTCAGTTTGTTCTTCACGAACTCTGCTTGAGGAAAAACTCAAAAAGGATGCTTTGGAAATTGAACTTCTTCTGAGTAAACTCTCTGTTCAAGAATGTACCAAAGAGTCCACTATACCAATCGCTTTTGATTTAACTGTAAAAAATTCAGTTCCAGAAGCAAAATCAAAATCCCTTCCTGTTGAAAAGGATGTGCATGTGTCTTCCTCTAATCAAGGAATATCCACATCACATGGAAGGAAGACATCTCCCAACGATGGTATTAAGACTGTTCTGTCTAATCACTCATGTGATCAGAAAGTGTGTCTCTTTTGTGATTCAAAAGGACATGTTGAACAAAAGAGGAAATCGAGGTTTAATGACAATTCTATTGATCGTCTTCAACACACCTTAGATTTAATTCTCAAAGGTGTAACTGACATTCGTATGTCTAGACCAATTGGTTTTAGTACTCACCTTGTGTACCCTACCAGGAAAGTTAGTTCGATGTGTTCCTCAAATGTTGATAAGAGCTTAATTTACATCATTTGAGTATCACTTTCTTATGCTTTTCTTAGCTTTTTTCTCTTGTATTTTCGGATATTATGCTTGTTTTGCATTTTATAGGTATTTTGGAGTCATATGATAAAAAAGAAGAGAAAAAGGATCTCAATTTGCTCTTTGGGAACCTTATGCGCTGACAAATTTGGAATTGACGGATTCGAATCGTGTAAAGACACAACACGCTAGTGTGCTGCCACTTACTGGGCTCCTTCATCCTCACTTTTAGAGTACAAGGCTAGAATGAGACTTGCATTTTCTTGCACAGTTTACAAGTTCAGGTCTAGGCCGAGACAACTGCACCTAGCCTAGGTCGAGCACAAAATTTATTCACAGTTCAGGCTTTCTACTACCTCTCGCAACAACTAGCAGCTGAACCAATTTTCTGCTGCGGCTAAATGGGTCCGATGGACGTTTACAAGGGTTTAGAGATTTTTGAAGTCAAGAAGGGAACTGAGGTCTGTACGAGTTTGTTGTCCTTCTCTAGCTCAAGTTCTGATGCCGAGAAGCACTGGGACAGAGTCCGAGAAGTGGGTTTGCTCTCAGATTCGTACAGCCAGCAAGAGGAGCTACAGCTGAAGGTTTAGTTGATTAGCAAGAGAAGCCAGGGAAGAGAAGCTGCTGCTGTTGTTCTTGATGAATTTTGATCAGAGATTATTGTGTTTCGAATGTTTGTGAATATTTAGGTCTTTAAATGAATGTGGGTTGTGTGTGATTCGAATTCTGTGCAGGGAAGGAGGTGAAATGGGCTAAGATATCAACCAAAGTCATAATTCTATCATCAGCACAACGCATATCAAGTGTTTGGTGGAAAGTCTAACCGAGAATGCAGAGAATAAAGTTTATGCTGTGATACAATTTCATGGTCAGTAAGAGAGAATTTCGAAGGGTTTGACAAAGTTCAGAGATCAATACGAAGCAGCAAGAATTGGTACAAGTCTACAGCAAATAAGGTGGTCTGTTTTACAAGGATTTGGAGCTGGCGGTACAACTGTTATGGAGCTGTAGTTCAAACTTGTGGCAGTCTGATGGAGTTCACTAAAGTGGCTTGGATTTGTGGGAGTTTTGGTTGAATTCTGGAGCTCTAAAGAAGTATATTGCTGCTATGTTTGTTGTGACTGTTTGTCATGGTGCTGATGGATTATTTTACAGGGATTTGAACTAAATTCGTATTGACAGCAGTGGCGATCAGTTGACTGAACTAGCCTTGCCATGAGCTAAACAGTGGTCCTGGTTGGGTGTTTACCAAGGGTTAGCATACGGTTCAGAGACTGAGATGAACGCGGAGCAGGGAATTCAAGTTACAACGAGTTTTGAGCCAAGCTTGTGCCGACAAGTCAGGGAAGTAAGATTGTTTTGTGACCGGAAAGACAGATTCCCTGGTCGAGAAACCAGCTGAAGAAGTAAGCTACAGCCATTGATTTCAGTGATGGATGAAGCAGCTTGGAGCCGTGTTTTGGAATGTTTTGTGATAAGGAAAGTTTGGGTTTGTTTAGATCACGAGTTTACAGGAATAAGAAGATATAAAAGGAGGAGAAGAAGCTACAGAAAAGAAAGAATCTAATACTCCCGTTACCAGCTGCCAACAACCCTAGTTTTCAGCGAGCCTTTGCTCGCTGAACAACCACCATCTCACCTGCACATCTCCATTCATCAGCATCTCATACATCCACTACCTGCATCCACCAGCATACCACCAACAGCATACATCCATCACCTGCAGTTCACCTTCCATCCACCTTCACAGCCATCTGTAGACCATCACAGTACCACCACTACATCTCGCCTGCATTCCATATACCACCAGCACCAGCGCTTCAGGGTCATCAGTTCACAGATCATCGCAAGTTACAGCACCACGCCAGCAGCAGTTCCACTTCGCAGTCACCATTCCGCCTACCAACAGCAAGCATTCACACCTGCAGTCCATACAACACCACCTCCATCTGTTTGCTGCAACAATACCATTCCATCAGTCCACCTGCTGTTTATTTGGGTTTGCTTAATTGGTTTTGAATTTGTGTTTTGATTGTTATTGCCATGAACTCCAACAGCTAATCTCTTGTTTGGTTAGGGATATTTCAAAGCTATAGTGACTTGTTTTTGATGATTTTAGCAAGTTCATCGTTCCTCTCAATATTGTTTTATTGCTTGTCTTATACCGCGCCTATGACCATGAATTGTTTGCAGGGTGTTTGAGTGGCCAATCAAATAGCTTGTTTGCGATACTAATGCTAGATTATTGAGCCGTAATCCGTAATTGTTATGGTGATTTAATCATAAGTAGCAAAGCATCAACGTTGCAATGGGATTTTGTGGATTTTGATGTGTATTTGACAACCCTAAGTTAACATGTCGAACTTTCGAGCATGTGGTTAAGGATCAATCCGACTCATAGAATATACCGGTTAGTTAAGTTACACTAGAGAGCTTATTCAAAGTGGCTTGATTGACTAGACACAAGTAGAGAACTTATTCTACGAAGTGATTGTGGAGTTTAATAGACTTGTTGAACTTATGACTTGTCTAGGATTGTTAATAAACGTATTTTGAAGGAGATTCATGTTCACTAGTGGAGAAAGACCCCTAATCATTCTCATCCTCATTGTTCCATTCATATTTGTTTTGTAGTTTTTGTATTATTCATATTTTCAGAAATTAAATCGACAACTTTAGCTCAACTCTCCCTTAGGAACGAACCTGTTTATTATTGTGCTACTTGGTAGTGTAAGAAGAGTAAGGAATATATTTTTTGTGAGTTTGACACCTCATCAAAAGTTCAAATGCGCAACAGTCTTCCTAAACCATCTCGTCCAAGAAGAGCTCAAGGATCTTCTTCTATTAAAAAGGGAGATAATGTTGTTCTTGATGTGAAAAAGGTACCAGAAGAAGGAAGCAAAAACGGAGGTATGGAAGACAACCTAAGTCTGATAATTGAAGGATATAAAGAAATCATTGACAGGTTGTCAATTCCCTCTAGTCAAAATTCTTCATGTAAGAATACATACTATGCGTCGTATTTTGATGATAGTAAATTTTATGATAACTTTTCGCATCATAACGGTTTTCCTCCAAAGATCAGGAGAAAGAGGTTTAACCGAAAACAACGTTCATTTGATGAGCTCAAGGCTCATACTTGTGCTAATCGATCACAAGGTTGAAATCTCACTCACAAAAATCCTGGTTGAGTGAGATATGATCAGGTATACTTGACGAAAAAATGTTTTCTAATTCTCTAGCTATTTTCTTATCATTCTTAGCTGGATTATCATCCACAAACATTTTTTCATAAGTATTTGTATTTTGTTTTGACAATTTTTTTTAAATTCTTTTGTGTCAAAAATTGTTACTCTTATGCTCTAAATTTTTCTCTTGTGAGAATGTAAAATTTATCGAGCTAAGACTTGTGAATTCTTTCACTCGGAAAAATACTGCTTTGCAAACAGTATCTTTGGATTGCATCCTTCGTTGCTTTGGTTCTTTTCTCCTATGGGCCAAGTTTTTGTTCGGGTACCCATGGTACATACCACGAACCAACCTTGGAAACCCTAAAATCTGTGTTCCTGAGAAACCATTTAAATAACAACTTTTGAAGAGTATGTGTACTCCAGGTTATTTGTATTGTCAAGAATGACATCTCCTTTGGGATCTTGTAACTTTGCAAAAGGTTTTCTTGATAAGGGTTTTGGTTTCGAAGAGGAGGAGAAAAGATCTCTTGTGGAAGTCAATGATACCTCTACTCAATCTCCTGATAATCTTTCAGACATTGAGGATGATGAAGAGATTTCTGCTGAAGTTGTTCAAGATTTTATCGGTCAGTTTAACGATGTAAAACTGCTTCTTGTTGATACATAAAAAAACCTTGATATGTTAAGAACTGAGTTGAAAAAGGTTAACTCTGACCTTGCTCTCATGAAGACACATGTTAAGGATCGTCTCAAGAAGTGTATCGTGTGCGAAGATGCAGTCGATACCATCTGTGACAAGCTTGAAGGTCTTGAAACCCATGAAGCTTTATTACTTGAATGCAGATTTTAGCTTGTGATCGTTCTTTTTTAAAGTTGTTTTGTTCTTTTGATTATTGTCTAGGAAACTTATTATGATAATTTATTCTTGTGTTTTTAAGAAGGATAACTAGGGTTTGGAATAGCCTTTATTTGGAGCACACATAGCTATTGCCAACGCTTTCATCTTGCAATGTTTTTAGATTTATTTATTTAAATTCGAAGTTTTTTGGAAGATGATTTTTGCAGTATTAATCTTTATGGTTTTATATATTGCAAATTGTTATGGGATATGTTGTTTACGTCCGTGAACCTTGACTGTCCCATATTTGCTCAAAAGTTAACTCTATTATATGTCGGTATGAAAGTATTGATAAAAGATATAATGAACTTTTGACTACAAAAGTTAAGCCTATTATGTCATTATGCAAATATTGATGGAAGATAGGATGAACTTTTGTTTACAAAGATTAAGTCTATTGTATGTCATTGTGCAAATAGTGATGAAAAATAAAATGAATCTTTGATTATTCCGCAGTATTGGTCTTTCCCTGATCCACATCTTTGTGTATGTACTGTGCGGCTCCATAAGTTCTCTTATGTGAGCATTTCCGATTAAATTAATCATGGGTTCTCTTGTGGTTAATTTAATTGAGTTTTTGGATACAAATTCATGGTTCATGTGATTTGTTAATGTCCAAAGAAATCCTTCTTTTCTTGTAAAAGTAAGTTCGCTCTTGTTGTTCTTTCGGGAATGACATTTTATAGGGGAGAGTTCTTAATTGAACTTGTGCTTAATTGCCAAATCTTTGTGGGGAGTGTGGCTGTGGAATATTGTAGGAGTTTTCTTGTATCTTTATAAACTCCTTGATGAATACACTAAGGTTCGACTATGTGAAATCATCGAAACAAGTCGATATGTTGTTCCCTTTTGGTCATGAAGTATCTCTATGAAAATTTCATGAGGATCCCACTAGTTTTCGTACCTTTGCCAATTTATATTGACAAAAGGGGGGAGAATTAATGTGTAGTTCACACTACAAATACATATGGTTTACGGATCATTATGTAAGGGGGAGTGGTTTTCATTGTGAGATGAAGTATTGACTAAGGGGGAGTGATACATATCACCATAGTATTATTGTCAAAGTTGTGATACAATTGGACTTTGATGTTGTGTAATAATACTATGACATTGTATAACAATGATTGAGAGCAATTGTTTTCTCATTGTTATAGCTACGGATCTTCAACAACTATGATGCTGAGTTGAACACATTTAGAATCATTGGAATACTTGGAAGTGAAGAAGATTTCGAGTAATGTTGAAGAGCCAAGGAGATCAAGCATTTGGATGAGAAACTACAAAGTTTATTTATTTTGTAATCCATATGTATTGATAGTTTTGTCACTAAAATTGACAAAGGGGGAGATTGTTAGAGTACCGCTGGGTCGAACTCGCAAGCGTTGCTATCTCAAGTTTGTTTGTCAATGTTAGTGATCAAAACTATAAGTCTTGATTTCTAGTCTACTTATAGTGATGTCTCGGACTAGGATAGATTGTGTAGTTGAGCATTAGACTTCACGCCGTTCATCAATGGAAGACGAAGAACTACTCAAGGGAACTTGTGGAACTTCATCAACAAAAGGTATGTGGAGACTAAAACTCATCTATCACTTGGAAAGTCTATTTCTACTCTATCTCCTATATTGAGACAAAAGTCGTACTATTATATATTATTCGATTATGCACATTTGAGATTTTAAGCTGAGTTTAACTCACTTACATATTTCTCGAAATATGTGTTCGTAAGCTTTCGCTTCGACCAAGTTCATCTTACATTCTTGATGAAAGTCAAAAGATGATCATGTGAAAATTGCCGAGTAACATCTTACATGATTTGTGTGATACAATCATTTGGTGTATACTTGGAATGTTTCGTTATGATTATTTCAATAACTTGAAAATTGCTTTGATGCTAATAGTGTGTGAAAACGGCTATTGTCATCCTCGAAGAAAGTTTCAATGATTGAAATAGAGTTTAGAACACTTAACCATCATTGGATTATAAACATAGTATGCATTCTTGCATGTATGTGATCCATGACCGGAACTATAGTATGCATACCCGTATGCGTACCTGTTAGTTGTGAAATTCCGAGTACCTAAGTACACATACCCGTATGCATACTAGCGAAGGGTTTGGGTCCGGAAATTTCTGCTGTGTTTGGAAGTATGCGTACCCGTTATCATACTGGCGAACCCAAACTCAGACCGGCAACTTTAAGTATGCGTACCCGTTTGCATACTTGAGTGGTTAAAGTTCTAAAATCGATTTGTTCATGAACTAATACATTTATATAATAAGGAATGCATTCTTTGCAAACAGTGGGTATAATGTTCATGAATTGATTCGAGTGAAATAAACCGATTTTGCTTCAATTGTGTTCTTGTATACTTATATGAGAATATAGAAATTGAACAACTCTTTAACTAGTTTCATTTGAGTCATTTGAACTAGTTGTGGTTAAGAATAATAAGGTTGATATGAGAGTGTTCATATAGCTAACTTCGGTTAACTACTGTTGATCCAACCGAGTGTACACGTTTAGGTACGGTTACTCAAACCTAAATGAAGGTACATTTCATTTGTGTATAACAAGTTAAGTTCGATCTAACGGTTGAAAGATATTAGCTTGAGTCTAATCAGGTTTTCATCTAACGGTGAATATTGAATGCTTTGTTACCAAGGTAACTTAGATTGCAAACCCTGATTTGAAAACTATATAAAGGAGAACTCTAGCAACTGGGAAACCTAATCCCCACACCTCCTGTGTGATACTAGTTGCGACTAGAGTCGATTCTCCTTTAACCTTAGGATTTTCACGAAACCATGTAGGTTAACGACTTAAAGACTTCATTGGGATTGTGAAGCCATACCTAACTATTTTCTTTGTAGTTGCGTGTTCTGATCTTTCCCTATTCTATCATATTGAGTACTATCTTCTCTAAGATTTGCTCGAGATTGATTCTCCGATAGGCAAGATAAAAAGTAGTCACAAACATCTTCGTCTCATCGTTTGTGATTCCACAATATCTTGTTTCGCTACCATACAATTAAGATTATTTTTAGGTGATTGATAATACTAGGCTGTTCTTCGGGAATATAAGTCCGGTTTATCAATTGGTTCCTGTGCACCTTGATTTATCAAAAGACGGAACAAAACTCATAGGTATTTCTGTGGGAGACAAATTTATCTATCCCAATAGACTTTTATGTGTGAGACAGATTTGTTTATCAAGTTTTCGACTTTGGGTCGTAGCAACTCTTGGTTGTGGGTGGGATCAGCTAAGGGAATCAAGTGCGTAGAATCTTGCTGGGGTTCAGAGACGTAAGGAACGCAACTGTACCTTGATCAGTGTAAGATTGATTAGGGCTCAACTACATTCCAGTCCGAAGTTCATTGGTAGTAGGCTAGTGTCTGTAATGGCTTAATACAGTGTGGTGTTCAAAGCTGGACTAGGTCCCGGGGTTTTTCTGCATTTGCGGTTTTCCTCGTTAACAAAATTTTGGTGTCTGTGTTATTTCTTTTCCGCATTATATTTTGTTATATAATAGAAATATCACAGGTTGTGCGTTAAGATCAGTCAATTGTGAATCCAACCTTTGGTTGTTGATTATATTGATTGACACTTGAACATTAGTCTTTGGTACCATTCAAGTTGTTTCACATAATAATCAGGCTCATGGATTTCTATCTGTTTGATTTGCTGATTACATTGTGAAACAGAGATATAAACTCTTTGATATACTTTTCTCTAGATTGAGTATGACTGTCTAGTTGATTCTCTTGAAAGTATATTGGAGTTTTTCTATTCAGATTGACGATTTAAATATTGGGTGTGGTTGTTAGACCCCCGCTTTTTCAAGATTGATCTTGGATATTTATTTTTGAGATCGTCCAAGTATTCCGCTTAACAATCAGGTTCACAGACCCTATGTCTATATACATAATGATTGAGTAGAGGTTAGAGATATAAACTCTATCTCTCTCTATATATATATATTGTCAAGGATCATTCAGTTGGTCTACTTGCAATTGTACTAGGTTTTGTCCATACAGGTTGCCGAACGAAAAAGTTGGCTGCGTACTTGGTACCCTTGTGTTTTCATAGTGGCATCAAATTTTCTTTTTTCTGTGGAATGCTTCATTCGAAAGAGTGTTTTTAATCTCAAACTAATTTCATAGCCCTTGCTCGAAAGACATTGTAATACTTACATTACATCGTTTAGAAAAGTGGTTTCATTTTTGCATATATCCACCTTTTAAAATGCGAATGAGTCTTATTACGATCCAGAGGTGGTATAACTTCATCATCGTTACAAGGACTTCCTAAAGGGTGATCATTTTCGGAATCATCATATTTATTACTGGGTGAAGGCATAGTTCTAGCTTCTGACTAAAATTCTTCTTATTCATTATTGGGCTCGGGCATAGTTTTGGCTTTACTCTATGTATGTTATTAAGTTATCAACACCTTTTTAAAGTTCATAGCTGATTCATCCTTATTCTGAAAATATTTAATCATTTTTCCTTAAAACTCTTCTATCATGGTACACACGTGTTCGCCAACACATGAAGAAAAATCTAGTTAGATCTCTTTAAAAAAAAATATCCCAGCATTCTAAATCAATTTTCTTTTTCTTTTTCATAATTATTTTAAAATATAAATCAAATTATAGGAAAATAAAATTCCAATATAAGAAGAACGTAAATGCACGAGTAAGGATTTTCATTAGATAAGTCAGATATTTCCTTACAATATCACTCGTACTTAGGGAAATTTAAAGAAATACAGGAAAAAAAAACTCTAACAGCTACATCCTAGCCGATTAATAGAACTCATTTTTTCTTTTTTTGTAAGAAAAAGAAATAACAATTAAAATCCTAGATTAATAGAACTCCTTTTTTCTTTTTTTGTAAGAACTTTTAATGATTTGGACCTTTTCCTTAAGCTTCAGAATCCCATCAAAGAACTCTCAACGTCATGAATAATACAATCAAATGCTCATTGAGAAACTTTTGTGATTGAAATACCTTCTTCCAGCCAATCATCAACTAATTCTGGAATATCATTGTCTTTTGACTCACTTACTATCCCATTTCAAGGTTTACTTGCTTTCTATTTTCCATTTTTACTCTGACGAACAACTAAAAAAAAAACCTAAAACTGAAATATCGAAATCCTATAAGAAAAAAAAATAAAAACTTGTGAGTAGTATTAATTAATTCATAAGACCCTTTTACCATAGTTCTGAAGTCCTCGAGAAGAATTCGGAATATCACTTGCATAGTCACGTTGAGGTACTTGTTGGACTGAAATTTCTTCTAAATCATCATCAACTAGTCCTGGCATTAGAAGTTCACTGGTTTCTGGATTACCAGTGTCTTCGGACTCACTTATTAATTCAATTTCAAAGTTTTCACATGTTATTGCCATTTCTATAGCTTCCTGTGATTGTTGCAGTTGCTCATCTTTGATCCTCCTTTTTTTTTATCTGATTCTTACTCTTTCTATCATTATCAATGTTGTTATCATTATTATTAGTAATATTTTCAACTCCTTTTAACAGTCAATGAGCAATGAGTGCAAAACCACACATATGCATTGAATAAATCTTACCTCTAAGACATCATTGAATAAATCGAATTTGAAAAAAAAAATCATAGAAAAACATAATAACACCCCCACCCACTTATCCCCAACGTAATAAAGCAACCTCCTAACCGCCAAAGTAATAAAGCAATTTAATCCAGTATTTTCTGATGAACTACCACAAATAAAGACATAAATAATGATAATAATGAAAATGTTGTTATATCTGTGGATATCATCATGGGAAGAGATTTTATCTGTTAGCTTCTTAGTTCAGTTTGTTAGTGACCCCGTACAAATCTTAGCATTTTCATTAGGAATTTTATTGCATAACTCAAAATACGATGTATAACAAATACAAAAAAAACAACTAAAGAATTATCTTTCATCAACCAAGAGATGTGAAAAAGCGGGGGTCTAACAACCTCACCCAATATTTCGCTTAGCAATCAGTATGGACTAACTCCAATATACTTACAAGAGAATCAACTAGACAGTTAGACTCAATCTTAAGAAAAGTATATCAAGGAGTTATATCTCAATCTCTCAATTCAATCCGTAATCAAACAAATAATAATTTGAGAGCCCGATTGAATATAAGAGAGATTACTTGAACGGTACCAAAGACCAATGTTCAAGGATCAATCAATTTTAATCAACAACCAAAGGTTGGATTTACCAATTGATCGATTCAACGCACAACCTGTGATATTTCAATTATATAACAAAATATAATGTGGAAAATAAATAACACAGACACCAGAAGTTTTGTTAACGAGGAAACCGCAAATGCAGAAAACCTCGGGACCTAGTCCAGCTTTGAACACCACACTGTATTAAGCCGATACAGACACTAGCCTACTACCAATGAACTTCAGACTAGAATGTAGTTGAACCCTAATCAATCTCACACTGATTCAAGGTACAGTTGCGCTCCTTACGTCTTTGATCCCAGCAGGATACTACGTACTTGATTTCCTTAGCTGATCTCACCCACAACTAAGAGTTGCTACGACCCAAAGTCGAAGACTTGATAAACAAATCTGTATCACACAGAAAAGTCTATAGGAATAGATAAATCTGTCTCCCACAGAAATACCTACGAGTTTTGTTCCATCTTTTGATAAATCAAGGTGAACATGAACCAATTGATATACCAGACTTATATTCCCGAAGAACAGCCTAGAAATATCAATCACCTCACAATAATCTTAATCGACTAGCGAAACAAGATATTGTGGAATCACAAACGATGAGACGAAGGTGTTTGCGACTACTTTTCTATCTTGCTTATCGGAGATATAAATCTCAAGCCAATCTTACGATTGTACTCAATCACGATAGAAATGGCAAGATCAGATCACACAACTACAGAGAAAATAGTTGGGTATGGCTTCACAATCCCAATGAAGTCTTTAAGTCGTTAACCTACAGGGTCTCATGAGAAACCTAAGGTTAAAGGAGAATCGACTCTAGCTTATACAACTAGTATCACATAGGAGGTGTGGGGATTAGGTTTCCCAGTTGCTGGAGTTCTCCTTTATATAGTCTCCAAATCAGGGTTTGCAATCTAAGTTACCTTGGTAACAAAGAATTCAATATTCACCGTTAGATGAAAACCTGATTAGATTCAAGCTAATATCTTTCAGCCGTTAGATCGAACTTAGCTTGTTATACACAAATGAAATGTTACTTCATTTAGTTTGAGTAACCGTACCTAAACGTGTACACTTAGTTGGTTCAACAATAGTTAACCAATGGTTAGCCATATGAGCACTTTCATATCAACCTTATTCATCTTCACCATAACTAGTTCAAACGACTCAAATGAACTAGTTAGAGAGTTTTTCAATTGCTTAGATCTTATAGAAGTATACAAGAAACAATCGAAGCAAAATCGGTTTTTATTCACTCGAATCGATTCATGAACATTATAGCCACGGTTTGCAAAGATTGTATTCCTTAATATATAAATGTTTTAGTTCATGATACAAACCGATTTTAGAAAGTAACCTACTTAAGTATGCATACGGGTACGTGTACTTAAGTAACCGGACGAGTTTTTTTTTCACTTTCAAACTCCAGCAGAAATTCATGGACGTGAACTTTCAGCCAGTATGCGTACGGGTACTTACCCGGATTTCCAACAACCGCCAGTACGCGTACGGGTACGCATACTTTGGGTTCCCGGTTTTGGAATTTTACACAAATGTGAGAACACACCATGTTTATATCCAAAGATGGTTACATGTTCTAAACTATCATTTCAACCATTGAAACTTTCTTAGAGGATGTTATATAGTTGTTATTCACAAACTATTTTTCATCAAAGCGATTTTCAAGTTATTTAAATATTCAACATGACTTTCGTCATGAGTAAAGATAAACTTGGCCAAAGTGAAAGCTTACCAACAAATATTTCGATAAATTGATAAGCGAGATAAACTCGGCTCGAAATAGCAAATGTGTATAATCGAAGTCTATATAGCAATACGACTTTTGTCTCAAGATAGGAGATAGAATAGATAGAGTTTTGAGTGATAGATAAGTTCAAGTCTCCACATACCTTTTTGTCGATGAAGTTCCACAAGTTCCTTGTAGTTCTTCGTATTTGCATGATGAACGCCGTGGAGTCTAGAGCTCAACTACACTTATTATCCTAGTCCGAGACATAGTTGACCAGATTTGTATTTTGCTTAAACAAATAATACACGCACTTTTGCCGCACTGTATTTTTCGCCGATCGCCGAATTGCTAACTAGGAATCAGATTAAGGTAGTTTTTTCCGTGTTCCAGTGGTTTTTTTTTAATTCCATTTGAGTTATAATATCATATATCCTTTGTTTTTCATTCGGAAGTTTATGCTCATTTAACCCAGGAGAATACCGGGAATGGAGTGTGAATTACAAGTTCTTTATTTTGTACCAATTATTTTTGTGATTACCGTTGCTTGTTCATTTTGTTTTTAGTGTTGTCTTGACTCAAATGAGTAGCTTCTTAATGTTGTCTCAGCTCAAATTGTAGAGCAATGCTCTTTTTGTCGTTTCGATTCTCATAGACTATTTTTGCACGTCTTATTTTTATCGTGAACATTTATTTTTATATGACTTCATTTCAGCCTCCTTATTTTTCACCTTTGATTTAATTATAAATAGAATTTTCACTCACATGGTTTTTAAATGAAAATTTTGTTTTTCATTCTCATTAATTTTTTGACCTTATAATATTTACCCTTAAATTTTGTGTTTTCACTTTGCCTTGACATGAAAACTCCGTGTATCAAAAGAAAAGTGTTTTCTCATAAACATTTTTCTCTCTCCCTCCTCTCAAAATTCTAGAAAACACCTCTTCATCTTTTTTCCTTCTTTGCTTTAGTAGTTAATCGTGATTTAGAAGTTGATTATAATAAATTTCTTCACTATTAGAGCGATTTTATTTTCGGTATTAGGGCGTTTCTATCTGCACTTTCATAGTGTTTCTTTCTTTAGATTTGTTCGTGATTCGTTATCTAGGGTACATGTACATAGGCGATTCAACGCGGCCAAGATCAAGTTCTTCATCAGAAAAATAGATCTAGGTTTTCCGGGTTACTCTCTACACATGAAGAATTTTTGGGCAAATTACTCCTCTCTCATAGGAGCACCTCTTTTCAAAGAAGAAAACAAATCAAAATGGTCGAATTATAATTTTGAATGCCATTCCTTCTCCAATCTCTATGTACAAGAATTGGGTGTTGTCGTTGTTGTAGATCGCTCTTTCTCTTCACGCTTTATTTGCACGATGTATCTTACTTGTATTTGTTTCATTGTTTTTGGTGTACTTGTTTTTCTTGAAAACCATCATGTAAACGTTTCTTTTATGGAATGAAATACTTATGATTTGATTATCAAAAAAAAAAAAAAAAAAAAGGAGAGAGAAAAACTATAACTTTTAAGTTGAACCAAGCTAGAGAACTAAGAAAATTAAATTTTAGAAAAAAGATTTAGGGATATATATTAGGGATTCTGATTTATCACATTAATTTAAGAAAAACAATGTTAATTTACGGAGTTGTTGTTTTCTAGGAATATTCCACGTTTTTATTGGTTAAAAAATCAAATTGAGGAAGAAACAATAATTTAAGAATTCTTTTCGATTTTAAGATATTTTGAGTTATTATACCAATGAGAGTTATTTATGTAATTTAATAATATTTTAACTAATTATGAGCTCTCCAATATCTTTGTGGTTTTTTCATATACAAAAACAAAATCATAAAATGGACTAGAAATAGTTTCCATGAATAATAGTTAAAAATTACCGTCAAAACCACATCCTGCTGAACCGGTCAAATATGCATCACATATTGCCCTCTTGGCAGCTGATTTACCATCCTCAACCGTTAAAGTTGAAATCCTAAGGACTTTAAACAAATAAAATAATTAAAATTGATAGAAAATTATTGTTTGGAAATAATGGACATTAAACAGATAGAGGTGAAAAATCCCACCCCTTGTTATCCAAGGCCAAAGCTAGCAATACTACTGATGGACCACTGCCAATAGAATATCGTGTCACTGGTGTTGATCCACCATTGTGGAAATAATGCATTTTTAACTAAAAAAGATAGAAAAGATATTGGATGGGCTTCAGAAACAAAGATTTAAAGATAATAAAAAGCAATTCATTAACAAGAATTGAACAACTTTATAACAACTTTAGAAAGAGTAAGTCTTGGTTTGTGCTAGCATTAAACCTAGCCATTCGCATCCCATCCTTCCAGTAGAAGTTTTACTGTTTCATGGTTACCTTTATCAGCCAACTTATCAATTTTATACTTATTCAAATATTGACAACACTCCTCCAAAGAAGGATGTGGAATTTTCTGATGAAAACAAGAAAAGAAAAGAAAAGAAGTCAATCAGCAATACTAGTGGAGAGTTTTGAATTTATTCAAGAGCAGGGTGAAATCAGTGGAGAATGAGGCTTCAATGATTGCTGCTGCCACTGATTTCTTGTTGTTGAATGGGTATAAATAGAGAGGATTAACTTGCCTTTCCAGATACTCGATATGTTCCAAATTTAATCAATAATTGGCTTGAAACTATCTTGTTTATTTTACCAAGAAAAAGAGGAAGCCCATAATATTCTCATGAAGACCCATACTTTTTATTTGAAGTAGACGAACTAATGATCACGTTTTTGTCTTAATGACATGCGTTTGCTGAAGAAAATACTTGATTCGTTGAAATTTATAACCAAACTTGAAACAAAACTGAAATACTTGGTACTGTTTGTTAGGTTATTCGTATCTTGATATTTTGCTTTGCAGAACAACAAGCAATCATCTGTAAAAAAGATGATGATTTATGCTTGCCATATTTGTTTGGCTCGATATATTGATTTTTCTTTATAAGTTCGCCTTTCTAGAAAAACCTTCCATACATAAAATATAAAGGTAAAAAGAAATCCCCTTTCATGCATTAATAAAATATAGAACCGACCGTTTTAGCTAGTGTTTTGGTATTTAAATATCGATGTGAACCTTTTTTGAACAATATTAACAAATATATACTAGTTGTATGCACAAACACACATGCATATATAATATGCATTATAATATTTTTGGTGAACTTAGTAAAATGGTCCACGATGAATTTTTATTATTGACGAGGCTGACACATGCTTTACCAGGGAATTTACACATTTCGCGTTTTTAGAAGTCATAAAGACTCTTTAAAATTTATTTTAATCAATCTCCACAAGCCACGATAAACTTCCAGAGAGTCTATCCAAATATCTGGATTTATATAGAATTCCCCTAAATCTTTCATATTAAAAGTCTATCAAAATCTCAATAATTCTGAATTCACTAACCCTCTAAAAGTTTTACATGAAAACCATATAGAAGAATTGAAACATAAATAATATTGGTATTTAAATTCATCATCCTACACTATTTTTAATAAAATATCAAATAGTTAGTGTTATATAAGAAAGAAATTTTCATTTAATCTTATAAAGTACCTTAGACTAACAGTATTAAGTTTTAAGGAAACTTCAATAATTCAAGTTGTATTCTTTTTCATGTGGTCAATCATTTCACAGGCTATAATTTTGTTGTCACATATGTTTCTTTGAGGTACACAAGTAGCTTGGAAAGGTGAGATGATCATGTGGAGAATAAGTCGTTTGATTATCTTGGCTAAAAGTTTTGAAATGATTTTTTAGTTTATATTACAAGGGCTTATCAGTCTGAAGTCTTCTAGGGTTTGGGGACATTCAAATGCATGTGCATTTTTTTTTATTTTTTTATTTTGTAAAGAGGCAAGCCCCATATGTTAATTTTGGAAATACCTTGATTCAGAACCAGAACGGATACGAGATTGACCATGACATTTTCCATAGACCTAGACTACAAGTATAAAACAAATATGACACATTTAGAACACTCAACTACATAGTTACGTAACACAATCTGATGAAGAAGTCTAACTATTTATTTTCAATTCCTAATAGCATGCATAAATAGCCTAGTTTGGATTAAGATTAACACATCCAAACCATTTAACAATATACAATCTACATATTGCAGAGATGCTATGATCCAAATATCCAAACATTCCTCAAGAGTTTTTTCAAACTTATAGTAACACAGTTCACAAAGTAGAAATTTCTGAGGAACCCAAGTCTGGTTCCTCTCTCTTTCAGAAACCCATCATTAAGATGGTATATATGCGTAGCCCAAGATATACAATCTACGGTGGTATTAGTTGTTTTAGATCAGATTTGTAATTTCATATTTTGAGATGGACTTAATTAACCTCCGTTAGTTAATTATTATTAAGAAAATTATTTTTATTAAAAAAATTCATTGATTTGGTTAATGGTCAATTAGGTAGCGTTTTTTGTGAGACGTTTCTTTTTAAATTTCATCGTTTCCACTTTCCTTCATCTAGCATAAATATCAAAACAAGATTTTGTTTCCCTTTTTAGAAGATTTTGAAGATCCCTTCGAGAAAAAGAAGATTTTGAAGACTGCAAGTGATAGCAGTTACGGGAGAAACTGCTGCCGTGTTTTGGGGTTTTTTTTTTACCAGTAAAAAAGATCACGGGAGCATCATATTCAGGTAATCTCTATTGTCTTATCTTCTTCATCTTTAGTTGCAAAGGATTTGGGTTTGGTAAGCGTTTGAGATTTTTTTTTTGATAATCAGGCATATTTTTTTTTAGGTTTGATGCATCAATCTTTACCTCAATTACTGTAGCCCTTATTCCTTCATGTAGTTTTTGTATGATACATACAATCCTTTCATCCAACAAGTACGTTTTTTGAATGAATCAATTAATTAAGCTGTTAATCATGATTTACTTTGGTGTTTTACTTTTTCATGAGTTTTAACATTTGTCAACGTGTGATAGTTCAATCTATCACTGAAAATTTTAATTATCACATGGGCAGTTTCTTCTATAATCCCATCTTCACCTTCATCTAGCATATCAAAACAAGCAATTATTGAATTCCCTTTTTAGAAGATTTTGAAAACGACCAGTGATAGCAATTACGGGAGATTCTTCATCACCACCTTTTTTTTTACACTGTTCTCATTGTCACCGTCTACATAAGGGTTTTCGTTATCATCTATATCCTCTTAGTTGAGGAGATCAACAACCAAGGAATTAAAATTGCTGCCAGTGTCTTTGGGTTTTGATTTTTTTTTTACCAGTAAAAAAATCATCTTAGCATCATATTCACGTAAACTCTATTTCTTCATTTTCGTCATCTGCAATTGTGAAGGGTTTGGGTTTGGCAACGGGTGTTGGAAGTTAATCAAGTAAATTCTAGGTTTGATGCATCAATTATTTCATATGATTCATGGAATATTTCATGCAAGGAGAATACCTTTAAAATGAATCACTGTTAATCATGCACGATATACTTTGGTGTTTTTTGTTTTTTTTTTCTTCACGGGATTTAGGGTTTATCCATGTGTGATAGTTAAATCTACCACCGAAAATTATAATTATCACATGTCGTGATAATTGTTGTTTTCACCACTTTTTATGATTATGCTGACATTTTTCAATTTAAATTTTTTACCAGGTTGTGAAGGGAGTGTTGAAGCCATTATTCCCTTCGAAGGGGATTCACTATCTTGGCATGTGACGAAAAATAGTACTATAGAAATAGCACTTTGAAGGGGATTCATATCTATTGTGCCTTTAGTATTAAAGGAATTACAGTGTCTCAAATGGTGATCGCCAAAGTTGAAATGCAGCAATATCCAGTGACGATAGAAATATTGGAATGAACAACTCTTGCACACCGTCTTATAAAGTCGTGGACGTGAGTTTGAATATCAGCTGCATCATCCTTTTTTACAAAAACCTGTGTTCTCAAAAAAATAAACTTTCTATGTTGGGACAATTGTAATTTTCGGAAATGTAGAGTGATAATTGCAAATTTATAAAAAATATTGTGATAATTGTAAATTTTTGAACACTTAATAGTGATAATTGCAAATTTCTTAACATTATATTGTGATAATTGTAATTTTCTGATCATTGAATAGTGATAATTGCAGATTTCTAAAAATATATTGTGATAGTTGTAATTTTCTGAACATTGAATAGTGAATATTGGAAAAAATTACCAGGATCATCCCATATGCAGGTTAAGCTATATGCGACTTTGTATAAAATCATTAAAATAAAAATCAGTGAGTTACCTACAAATGCACGTGGTGCCATGAATGTTGATGGCGTGCAACATGAAGAATGAAATGAGGAGACGATGACGGGGTAATAAACAAGAATAGCATGATTTGGGGAGGGGAATTTTCCTATATCTTTGTTGTTTGACTTTTGTCACCACCCATATAATAGGCTAATTTTTTAAACAACTAAATCTAGATATTAATAATAAATTATGAAAGGTTAATTTAGTAAACTAGTATGGATATGGGTTTCAGATATTATGAATCTTAATGGTGGGTTACTTATAAACAAAAAAAAAGTAAAAGGGCTAGAAATAAGTTTCCCCGCTCACAAATATATAATAAGGTCCATGGAAGCCACTAAATGTCGAGGACTTTTCTTAAGAAACAATAACAAAAGATGACCATAATAAGTTTTCTTATGAGATAATCAGTGGTATGAGGCTTCATCGAAATCAATCTTCTATATTTATATTTATATCTTGCTAGTAGTGTTTTTGGCGATATTGTTGTTGATGGTGTCTTTGGATATGTTCTCGGTACTGGTGTACTTTGAAGGTTTGTGGATCTTGTTGTCGTTGATGTTCTTAACCGACTTCGTCCATAAACTTATTAACAAAGTCCCTTAAATCAAAACTCGACTAGTATTTCAAGTGCCTCGTTCAAGGAATAAGAAATAATAGCCCGTTCGTTTCAAGATTTTCAAGTCTAAGGAATTGGATTCCAAGAAATGGATTCCTTAATTAAAGAAAATCTGTTTGGTTGGGTTATTGGATTGCATTGTAATCCAAATCTATCATATTACTTAAATATCCTTGAAAATTTTAATACACAACTAAAATTCAAAAATTTAAGAATTCAAAATTTCAAAATAGATTTAAACCATCGGACTATTACTCCTCCACAATGTTACTGGCAACCAACTTATTTCTTGAATATCCTTGAAAATTCTAATACACAACTAAAATTCAAAATTCAAAATTCAAAATCAAAATTTTTAGAATTCAAAATATCAAAACAGATTTAACCATGAATAACTATTATTCCTCCACAATGTTACTGGCAACCAA
>JAJJMB010004555.1:0-11595 GCA_023531105.1 Papaver atlanticum | reverse complement strand
TCTTTCTTCTTCTCTCGATCTTACAAAGAAATGGTTAGAAATGAAAAGAGAAAAACAGATCCAGATTTTGTTTTCAGAGGGACAGTTTGGTAATTTTTGCTCAATTCCCCTTGTTTTCTCCGGAATCGAATTCCTTTCCACCCACCTAGCGATGCAATAGAATAGAGCTAATTGGAGGGAATCGGATTCAAGTTTGGGTTTTAAATATAAATACAATCAAGCCTAACTAAACACGAAAAGCGAGAACAAGTAAAAGTTAAAAGGGAGTAATAGAACGAACAATGAAAAAAAAAAGATCCGTTCCAACAGATCAGATCCAAGTAGAAGAAAATTCAACTGCCATTTATTTCTTTTGTCCTAAAGTTTTAGGAGGGAGAAAAGTTTTAAATATGAACAAGAGTGGTTTAATGCATGTGCACGTGATTTCTTTGTTATTAATATGTCTGAAGTGGATACACGCACATTCGACTAACAAACACGACTCCGAAATAGAAGTGTCCATGGCTCCATGCTACTCACTTATGGTAATAACATACTTTGCTATATTAATATTTTTCCCGAAAATGTTAAATGTCCCATAAAATTCCCCCTCATGATGTATCGTGTTCCCATTAGTTCATGGTATTCATCCATGAATCCACCACATCCCAAAATGATTCAAAGGCTTCCGATATCTAGTGTATTGGATGAAGCCACGTCATGGGGAACGATTTTAGAAGGACTGTAGCCAGGGGCAAAGGCACAAAAAAGAGTGGGTATGCAATTGCCCACCCTTGGTTGCCAAACTCCTCCATTGACTATTAATTTCTTTAAGCCTAAATTTGAAATTTAGTCTTTTTGCACCCCCTCTAGAAATAACTTTGCACCCCCATAGGAAAGTCACGTATGTTAAAGCTAAACAAAAAAAGATACTTCCAAATAGGGGCGGAGCCAAGATTTTGGAGATGATGGTGCAAAAATTTACTTAGGGTTACAAATAAAATTTTAGTGGTGCAAATAAGCAAAATTAGGGTTGTATATAGTAATTTTTTCTTCTTCTATTGGCCTTATATTAGGCTTTGGAGCCAGCTGGGCAGGGGTGCAAATGCACCCTTACAATGGGCTGGCTTCGCCCATGCTTCCAAATCTATCTACTGCGAACACTTGAAAAAACAGCCATGAAGCCATGGATATAACAGACCGGATCATCAATCATTCTTTGAAGAAAAAATGTAAGAGTAATTACTGTTAGTGTTAATTGTTTTGAAGTTTTTGGAGTGAATATCATCAAGAGGTAGGGTCCTTTTGGAATGAATCATTTGCGAAGCCGTATTGGGAATGAGTTGTTGAAACAATTATTTGCTAACCTACATTAAGTGGGGAACTTTTTTGCAAGATTAACAATGACAAGATTATAACGCGATTTCAAAATATGAAAACACGTCGCCGACGTTGTTGCATATGAAAAGAATTGTTTTTTTTTTTTTTTCCCGGTAATGCATAAAAAAGTAATTTTGGGTAACCATAATGCATATAAGGTGGTTTTGGGGGCTTTATATAGATACTTGAAACATTTCTATGTGATGCACACAAGCATAAAATTAGAAAACAATGCGATAATCAAAGAATTCACTAACTAATATATCTCTTAGATTGTGTATTTTTTTGTTATGAAACGCTATTAGGTGTTGTACTACAATCTTACACATATAACGAAAAAATAAAATTGAGCTTTCTTTGTTGACCCCAGCTATCAACAAGGCCGAGATCTTATTCACACGCCGAAATTATTATACAGGGCCAATAGCATCTTACTTTATTCAAGAAGTGTTTGTTGCAGGTTCATAGTCTCGGCACCCTCACAGAAAAAAGCAACCACCGTGTACGACTCTTAATATTTTTTTTCCTCTCTCTTATTCTCTAAACCTGCCCTCAACCAAACTGAACGGGAAAATTCACATGAGATAAATCCTAAAGCTACATCTTCAGTACTAATTAGATTCAGTTTGATTTTAGGTTGTAATTTTGTAAAATAAGTATATGTTGTGAAGAAGAGTTAAAAACAGATAATTCAAAACTAAACAGAAATCAAGAGATCCATAGCTTGATTAATGTTCAGATTAGATAAGTCGATAACCCAAATTTCGTGTTCAGGATAATTATAATAATAGAAGCCTAGGAATATAATCAAATTTATTTTCATTTCTAAAGAAGAAAGGTAACAGAATCAGCCATTAAAACCAATGAGAGAGAGTGTGAGGAATTGAATCTAATAAGAAGACAAGGATTTTTGATTGCTTTGGTTGAATCTGTTTCCAACTTATACCGTAATCTCTCTTTCTTGACTGATAGTAGCTCTATGGAGAGCTCTCAAGTTAATAGCCCATGATTTCTCACAGAATTACGATATGACAGACAAAAACACCAGCATATATCACCTGACAATAACGTAACCTCTCCCTCTCTAGATAAATGTTGGGAGTAGATATAACTGAAACTATTTTAATTCAAGAGTTGTTTTCAATCGTGGTGAAACCTGTGTATATTGGAATCCTAAATTGAAGATGGAGTAGAGATATATAGCTTACACATAATGCTGATGGATCAACCATCAAAAAAAATATGCTGATGGATCAAAATCAGAACCCTAATAAATTACCCACGGTAGGGGGTGGTGGAGAGTGGTGGTAGAAAAGGTCAAACCTAAACTATGCTTCACCGGCAAATGTTACTTTTTGGTCAACATATGTAGACAATAGTCAACAAAAAGTCGTCCCCGTGAATAACAGAAGTCGGCCTTGTGAACAGCAGCGGTCTCTTTGTTTTGTAATATACTTTTTCATTTGCGCATCCTCTTTCGAAATCTTGACTCTGCTCCAGCGTGTAGCAAAGTCGTCACAGCGGCACAGCCAACCTCGAGGTCCGTCACAAACTTCTGAAGAACACGCAAAATTTCGGTCAAAGATGGTCAACGATATTTTTCTCCCTGTACACGCCAGTCCACACCTAAAAAGATTGCAATTGGAGTACCAAAAACAGATGGGAAACACGAGCAATGGCGGCGGCAGCAGCAACTCTATCTCTGCTCAACATTTTCTCTATCAAAAACCCTAACAATCTAAAATATTTCTATTCCCTTTCACTTCTCCCTCTCAAAGGACTTCATTTATCCAATAACCCTAGAAAATTCACTAGTTATGTCTCAATTTCTTCTACAGAGCCACAAATTTCTCTCAATTCTACCAGTGTTAATGAAGAACTTGAAAGCTATATTTCATGTTCGATGCCTGGGAAATCACGCAAAGTCGCTGTTCTTCTTAGTGGTGGTGTTGATAGTAGTGTTGCTCTTCGTCTTCTCCACCATGCTGGGCATTCTTGCACAGCGTTTTACCTCAAAATATGGTTTCAGGTAATGCATTTTGATCTTTGTTACTTGTTAATTTTGTACGAATAAATTATTAATTATCATATTTTCTTACAAGCATTGTGGTCTGGGTTTTTACCCAATTAAATCCTTTTAAACATTTCAGTACTCTTCATTCGTTTCTGACACTTTGTTGATTTATATAGGAAGATTATGAAAACTTTTGGTCAGCTTGCCCATGGGATGAGGACTTGAAGTACGCAGAAGCTGTTTGTAATCAGGTAGCAGTTTTTACCTTGTGTGTTTTGTAATTTTGATTTTTCTGCGTATTTGGGTTTAAAATTTGAACTGTACGAATTAATCTAGAAGACCATGTCCGGGTATTTGCATTCCTTACTCGTTTTTTGTCCTTACTTGTTCTGTAGATTGGCGTACCTTTGGAAGTTGTCCATTTAACAGATGAGTACTGGAAGAATGTGGTAATGAATTTCATCTGCCAGAGTTACTGCTTTCTTTAGTTCTTCATGGTTTCACAGTATGGATAACACTCATTTTACCATATGCCGTTTATCTTGATCTATCATTACCACCTTTCTTTTGATGGAGTCGTCTTCTCTGATATTTCAGGTGTCTTACATTATCGAGGAGTATCGATGCGGTAGAACTCCCAACCCTGATGTCCTTTGCAATACTAGAATTAAGTTCGGTATGTAGCTCAACATACTACTTGAAGAGTACAACATCCATTGGCTGTCTCTAATTTGTATCTATCTTTCAGGCGCTTTCATGGATGCTATTAGAACTCTGGGTTTTGATTATGTTGCTTCTGGACATTATGCACGAGTAATTCATTCATCATATGAAGCAAATGGAACTTCCCGCCTAGAATTATCAGGGGACATGGTACCTAAGCAACTTATTCATTTACTGCATTATTTCTAGATTTTTATCTTATAAACTGTCTTTACAAACCATCAGCTTGTTTGTAGATGCTAAAATTTTGCCTGTTTATCAAGGAAATATGTTGGCAGGCAATGTTAATTATGACTACTGGGTTCATTCACACATTCTCTTTCATCTTTATATATCCAATTTTTTTTTTCTCCCACTTTCATGGAGCTGTTATCTATAGATGTGGTGTCTCTTTCTTAGGCGTGAAAAGATACTCACAGAAATTTGGATAAAATTTCGGGTCTCATGAGCATGTGATATGATCCAAATAGAAGCTTGAAAACAAATATTGTAAGCCACTTGGATTTTTTGGTTTGAACATCAAAGTTCAATTCTCTTAAACTTATACTTAAAGAATTATTAAACCATAACTTACTAGATAAAAGCGTAGTGTACTGGTTGTATTAACTTCAGCTACTATGAATCAAACGAAAAATCGAGTTTGTTTGTTGCATTTACTCTTTTATTTAGATGTAGTTTTGCATTTTGGTACTCGTGGTTGGTCACTTGGTCTTCATACATCCTGGAATTATGTTTTGTTCCCACCATTCCATTTATATTTTTTGTTGTCACCCAAACAAAGAGAAAAGCAATTTACATTATTGCTGCTGAATCAGTCGTTACCTGGTTCATGCTTAGTATTTTTCTTATTTTTCCTGCTCTCAGTTTCGTGTTTCTCATACTGTTTTCCCCGAAAATCACTTGTGTCGTTTTGCTTCTTCCTTTAGTTTGACATGCTTTGTTTAATTACCGAGAAGTGGGGTACTTTTTTGAGACTTGTGTACTAATTTGGAACAGTTCAAATTTTCAGGTCAAGGATCAAACGTACTTTCTTTCTCATCTTTCACAGGGGCAGCTTAGACAACTACTTTTTCCTCTTGGATGCATCCCAAAGGTTAGAAATATTAACTATGGCACATAATTTCTTCTGTTCAGATAATGGTGATTTTTAGTTGCAGAGGCAGAGTAATTTCAGGAAAAAGGACTTCATTGTTAGATAATAAACACCTCCTTGGATTAAATTTGGGTTTGGTTGCGTATTATGTAATTATAATAGGTGAAATATGCATTTTTATTAGAGAATGAATCTAAACTTCAGTTTAACTAGTTAACATATTCAACAATCCTATGGAAACTTAAATTCCTGGAGCTACTTATGTTACTAGTATTATTTTTTATTAAATACAAAAGCTTATTTATTGGTTACCATATTTTCACCAAAACTTTGTTCACGTGAAATTATCAACTTAGAGACTGCAATCAGTATATCGCACCATGATTCAACAAAGACCAAGCGGAAGACTGCATTTCTTTCCTTCAGTAGCTCTATTGTTTTCCTTCAGAAAAGAGAAAGGGGGTATTCATCAGACTACAAAGGCAGCATCTTTCTCTCTTTTTTTTTATCCCTTGTTGTGAACCTATGCTGTATTGAAGCACATGATTTAGATACAAGCTACCTCTCTTATCTTTTGAACCTTTATGAATGCGTAAGCTTTTTATGCCTTCTTTTACCATTTACATACTCATAACCTGGTTTAAAAATAAATAAATCTGATATTCGTGTTACTAGGGCTCAGTTGCTCGTAGGTCATACGTGTTAATGAGATGACCTTAACCGATCCTAATCCTACTATGTTTTTTTTTTGAAGCATAATCCTACTATGTTAATCTTACAGCATTGTGGAATCTTTGTAGGACGAAGTGCGTAAGTTGGCTACAAAATTGGAGCTTCCTAACAAAGAAAGGAAGGACTCACAAGGAATATGTTTTCTTGGGAAGGTAATTCTTTTTTTCTAGTGAGTTCTTGCTTAGGAAACTAGAGGTTCTTCAACGTTCTCAACCCCCTGGCATTCTTCGATTTGCTCCCTATGTTTGTGATGGAAACTTCCCAAATACAAATGCAAAACCTTTTGTGAAATGAGCTCAAAGTTTTTGATTCTTTGTTGCCAGCATTTCAGGTTTAGCTCAGAAAGTCGACTTTTAATATATTTACAAAATTATATGTCAAGCCAGTGTGTCTTTAGTTCATGCATTCAGGGATGAACTGAAAGATGCAGCATGAGAGGGTGCAAACTAATCAACTTTCTGAAAATTGTTTTTTCTGTATAAATAATGATGATTTAAATTTCCTCATTGTATTAGCTGTTGCGTTAGTTTATGGCAGTTCTTGAATTAGTTTAAGCTTCCACTGTTGGTTAATTTCATCTTCGATTATGCCAATCTTTCAGCAGTTATTTATTTTTAATTTACTTTTTAAAGTACATTGCTTCACCATTAATTTTCAGTTTGCTTACTAACTTATGTCGGTATGCAACAGTTGTATAATTTCATCCTTTTTGTGGAATATAGATAAAGTTTAGCGAGTTTGTTGCAAGGCATATCGGGGAGTTGGAAGGCATCTTACTCGAAGCTGAGACTGGAAATTTCCTCGGGAAACACAGGGGATTTTGGTTCTACACCATTGGTCAGCGCCAAGGTCTACGCCTCCCCGGTGGACCCTGGTATGTTTGCCCCTAACTATCAGGCATCTCGATGGGAATATATTGGGACTGTTAGGCGTCAACTGTAGTATTTTCAGGCTTGTTTTTTAGGAGTGTTTACATTCCTATTTGGGCTAACTGATAGTTACGTTCTATATAACCCTGCATTTTCTGTAGGTATGTTGTCGAAAAGGATGTTGAAAACAATGTAGTCTTTGTATCGAGAAACTATTTCTCTTTTGAGAAAAGAAGGCGAAGGTTCCGCGTTGGGTCACTGAAATGGCTTAATGGGCCACCAGTGGACCAGTTTGACCAGCTTCTGTGCAAGGTGCTGAAACCTCCATATTTTTACCTTCTATTCCAGCCTCGTTTGATGAAATTTTAGACTCTCAATGCTCATAGATATTGATGAATATTCGTCTAGCATGTCTCCTGTACCTTATGTCACAAAGCTTAATTAGTTGGTACCTATCAATCAATCATGTCAAGGACTTCTGATCATTCAAGTAATCTTATTAAGCAATCTTTCCAATACTCTAGATTGCTAATGGAAGTGAGAATTCTCAGGTACGACATGGCCCCGGCTTCTATAGTTGCAGCCTAACAATGGAACCAGGTGAAGACTGCAAGGAAGATGCTGCTGTTGTCCATTTATGTGAAGACGATCAAGGATTAGCTGCGGGCCAATTTGCTGCCTTCTACAGGGAAAAAACCTGCTTAGGTTCTGGTGTGATTCTGGAATCTTGGGACGATCAGGGTTTCCCAGTTTGTGATAAAGCTCTTGAAATTGCTAAAATGAAGGACAAATCAAAACTCGGGAAACCAGTTAAGATAATGACAAAACAAGAGCCGTCTTCTCCGAGGAACTCTAAGCAGAAACACATTGTTGAAGAGCTTAACAAAGATTCCATGGATGTAACTGAGTCACATATACAGACATCTAAAGAAGGGTTGATGTCTAGTTCTCCACTAAATTTGTTTCACAAACTTAAAGAGAAGCTCAAGTGTATATTCTAGGTCACTCTTTAGTAGCTTTTTTCTTGTAAAATGTAGTTTTAATTGGATACGAATTTACTGTGCTGAGAAGTGAAATGATGATGGTCCAAGAGATCAGAAAGGCCATTTTTTTTAAAAATCCGATTATGTGCAGGGCCTGGAGGCCAACAAATATATTATTGGATAATATTTACTGTATCATAGATTTTTTTTTTTAAAGGATATTTTTTTTTAGTAATTGCAACTTTTGTTGATTGAATTAGAATTTGTCAATGCACCTCAACCCAGCTACATCCAGGGGTCTTTTTTACCCCTATGCATTTGATCATGTCTTCCACATTCTTATTTACGCTAGCATATATGTTGGCCAAAGCCCTAAGAGAACCCAACCTTGCACCTCCACTAGTAATAATAATCTGGCCTATGCGGTCGCACATCTCACCATCTCCATGGATTTTGCAAGCATTAAGGAGTGCACCCAACACTGGTCCATTTGGTGCCACTGGCATCTCCCTGACAAAAGCTTCCGCCTCGCATAAGAGTCCAGCTCTACCATACATATCAACAATACAAGCATAATGCTGCATATCCGGTATGATCTTATAAATGTCTTTCATAGCTTTGAAGAAAGCGAACCCGTCTTTTACAAACCCTCCGTGGCTACAAGCAGACAACAAGCTAAGGAAAGTGACACTGTCAGGTCGGAAGCCATTGATTAACATAAAAGAGAAAAGCTGCATAGCTTGTTTTCCTTGGCCATTCTTAGCCATACCATTTATCATGATGGTCCATGAAAACAAATCTTTGCATCTTAAACCTTTAAACACCTTAATAGCCATTTCCATGTTACCAAGTTTGACATACATGTCCAGCAAAGCATTCCACAGATGACTGTAACCGCCTATCATTAAATCATGTCGCCCTTCCATGTAAGAATGAACCCATTGCCCCAAACTGGAAGATCCTACTGAAACGCACACGGATGAAATAGTGACCAAAGTAGCATCATTAGGCTTAGCTTCTCCTCCGTGAATCATCAGATGAAAATAACTAATTGCATCGTCATAAAACATTGCTTTTGCATAACCACTGATCATTGTAGTCCAAGAGATAACATCTCTGCTACGCATAGATTCAAACAAATTACGTGCAGTAAGAGTACACATGCATTCAGAGTAGAGATTCAATAACGCATTATCGACCCAAATATTATCATCACCAACTGAGTTCCTAATACTATAACAGTGAACAGATTTCCCCAAGTTAACAGCTCTCAATAAAGAACAAGCAGACAGAACAGTAACCAATGTCATCGAATTAGGACTACAATCAATCGATCTAAAGACTTTAAGAGCTTCCTCTTCATATCCATTTTTAACTAGCCCTTGAATTATTGTAGTCCATGACACAATATTAGGAGATGACATATCATCAAATGCACGACGAGCAGAAAGAACGTCGCCGAAATCCGAATAGAATCTGATAAGAGAGTTCTGAATGAAAATATCATAACCATGACCAGATTTTACAATACATGCATAGATTTCACATCCTTTTCGAAATTCATGCAGCATGGAACATGCCTTGAGGGAATAGGTATAACTGAAGTGGTCATGGGTAGTTGGTTTTTGATACATTTGATTGAATAGTAAAACAGCATTTTTAGAATATTTTGTGAGTGTAAGGGTTCTTAGAAGAGAATTCAATAGATTTGGTTTCAGTGTTGTTGTAATGTGAGCTTGAATTTGTTTAAGCTGTTGAGAAGTTAGAAGAGAAGCAGTGCATTTTGTACGCATAACTTAAAACAAAGCCAACACTAGCACAAAAAATGATCATTTTTATCTTTAAAAAGAAAAAACCACCACTTGGGCTTTGTACTGGGTCTGGGTTTGGTAAAGTCCAGGTGCATAGTGAAGTATGAGAGTTTGATTTAACAAAATAACTCCTGGTTGCATAGGATAAATACTCCTCCATCGTATAACATCTCTTTCATTTTTCTCTAATTTCTCAAAAACCAAGTAGAAACTCTTTTTCTCTCTCACCTCTGTGTACATCTTTCTCAATCTAGGGTTTCTAATGGCGATGACTGGGCGTTTCGGTTCAAAACTCTCACTCATCAGTAAGGCTTTGCAAAAACTGATGCACTTGTTACACAGAGACCAGCCCTTCAACAAACCTCTGAGGTAATAATAATTTCATTTTTGACTATAAATCTTGTTCCGATTATTAACTTGATCTGTTCTATAAATCTCGTGAAGTGAATTAGATTTAGTAGTATGTGAAAATTATTTACTTGGTTTTTGGTGATCTTTTGTAAATCTGAGATTTTCTGTTGTCCGTTGAATTTAGCTTTCCTTTATTATTTTCCCCAAATGCCTTTGTTATAAGGTCCATGTGAAACTCATGTTTATTCTCAATTGGGTTAGATTGTTTTGTTCTGATGGCTGAATCCTTTTTTTTATAGGTCTTGAGGGATTATGCTACTGCCGCAGGAACCAAGGAGGCAAAAGTTAGGGTATGATACTGTCGTTTTCTTTTGTTTGAAAAGCTTGTATGACAGTTTTTGGGTACATTTAGCACCACTGAAGCACGACCATCAAAAAATTGTCAATGTAGTGGTGGCCTCGTTGTTTTGTTTTGGCAAATATTTTATCTTGTCTATGTTACTGTGATGGTTTTAAGCAAAACGGAGAACTCATATAGCAATGGAACTGTTGTTGTGAAAGGAAAAAGGAAATTCCAACAATTGTTTTCTGTGTTAGAGCCTAAGAAATTTCAAACCAACGCCATTTTAACACTTCATCAATAGTTTTATTCTAAAATTAAACATTAAACATGGATATTTCCAACATCATTGTAGAAAGAGTATCATCTAATTTTTTTTTGGTTCTATACATATGAGGTACTGGACTACTGGTATTGATTTAATGGAATATTGTTTTAACTAGCCTTTTAAAGATTAAAGCGTATACAAGCATTGCGCATAATAGCAACTGAAGGAAATAACTCACCTTTTCCAGCTTCTGGGCAAACTTCAGTTAAATTATTAGCTTAAAGGAAATTAGAATTATCTATATGTGTTTGATGAGCTGCTTGATTGACACGTCGCCGGATTCTATATGGCATGAATCTCAATTCTTTCAGACCTGTACGTGATCTCTCTTTCTACCACAGTTCTCATTTGTGCATATGCAAGCACGATAACTTTTCTATATGTGATGCGATCTTAAGGTTATACAACCTCGAATTGCACAGCTGAACTAGTGAACTCTAAATTTCCACATTGAGTTGGTATCGCATATCATCCAACTGCACTTGCTATGACTCGATGAGCGTGGATAGCTGTAGCACCTTTTGTATCTGGAACTGGGAGAGTTGAATGTTAGAGGGTTCAGGTGTCTATAGATCAGTATTATTAATTATATTACTGTTCTACAATTTTTTCTCCTAGAATAAGCAGTAGTATAATTATCACTCAATCAAAAATCGTTTTATTGTTTCTGCCATCTGGAGTAAATCCTTCCACCGATAGTCTAAAGCTTGAAGTTTTGATTGTCTTTGGTTTATGTCCTTTTTTAATTGGTCTTTAATTGCATTTCAGGTGCCTCTTGCTTTGTTTGGTGGGTCTGGCAACTATGCGTCTGCTTTGTACATCGCAGCAGCAAAGGCCAATGCAGTTGAGAAAGTTGAGGCTGAATTGCTAGACCTTGCTGATGCTTCAGCAAGAAGTCCAATGTTTTCACAATTTACACAGGATTTGTCAGTGCCCAGAGATACTCGATTGAAGGCGATAGAAGCAATTACTGCCGACGCTAAGTTTTCAGA
>JAJJMB010004549.1:0-15292 GCA_023531105.1 Papaver atlanticum | reverse complement strand
TTTTTTTTTTATTTCTTAGATTTTCTTTAGATTTTATTTTTAGAAACTGTATATAGGGATTTATTTTTGTATTTTATTTTTATTCTTGGGACATTTGAACACTTGGACATTATTATTTTATTTTTAAACCCTACGGAAGGGTAGTTTTAAATACAAACTGTTTGCAGGGAAGGACGACGATTACGATATCGTCTCGGCCCCTCGGGTTCGTACATGACATAGGAGTCGTGGCCCGAGTCGACTTCAGCGGTTCTTCGCCCGTCTGGTACGGGAGGTAAGTTTTTCGAAACACCCGCGAATCCCCTGTCAGCGGGTTTACTGTCTGTCTTAAGGTGAATATATGTTGAGGACTGAATACGGACTTTAATTTCCTAGTAAAGGGCAAGGACTGGCCATATAAGATAAGGGTTCGGATTTCATCACCGTTCCCTTCTTGCCCGCCTTAGGAAAACATAACCTACGCGAACCCAAACCTAAAATATTGACTAGAACGAGACCTATAGGGTAACGAGCTTAATAGGAAAGTCTTTCGAAAAATATTGGTTACTCTTTTAAGCATACTTTGAAGTTCAGGAAGATTACTGTGAGTCGATTAGAGCCGCCTTGTAACCCAAGGAAGCGTTGCCAAAGAGGTGGGGGTATCAAAGATCCTCTGAGCTTCCCCTACTTCTCTTCGACTCACTTTATTCGGATCGATCCAGAGAGGTTTGCTTAAATTGTAACGAATTCCTTTTCGAAAGATTAGGAGCTGGTCTAGAAACAATCTAAGTGGAGCCATCATGCTTGTTGTTTGCTAGAAATTTTTAGGTTTGCTTTGGTGGAGTCAGCCTGCTGTGTGTTTGCTTAGAACCTCCCTTCTTTAGGATTTTTATTTTTATTTTTTATTAGTGTATGCCAAAATCGCTCAAGTCCATTAGTGAGCGTGCTTGGAAAAGAGACACTTTTGGCCGTTTGATTAGTGACGAGCCTAGAGGTTTTTCTTTTGAAGACGGAGAGCTCGAAGACTCTTCTTTGGAGAGCCCTGTTTTCGGAAACTTCAATTTTGAGAATTTAAGTCTTAGTGAGGAATTCACCCCTAGGATTTTTACTGTGCCAACAATGACAACTTTGAAGGAGTACATGTACCCAACTAGGACCAACCGACCATCGTGCATTAAGTTGCCAGCCTCTACGGCTAGTTATGAGTTGAAACCTGGTATTCTTCAGATGATCCCTATATTCTTAGGAAAAGATGATGAAAACCCTTACTTTCACATTAGGGACTTTGAAGAAATTTGTGGAACAATTAATATTAAAGACTTTAGTGAAGAAGTCTTGAAACTTAGGATGTTCCCTTTTTCCCTGAGAGATAAAGCCAAGACCTGGCTTAACAACCTACCATCTGAATCCATAAAAACATGGAAGGAACTTATTGATGCCTTCTATTTAAAATTCTACCCTAAGCATAAAACTATAGCTGTTAGGCAGAAAATTAGTGCTAGTGTACAACAAGAGGGAGAATCTCTTTATAGGTTTTTAGAGAGATTCAATGATCTCTTATCCCAATGTCCTCACCATGGGTTTGAAAAAATGAAACTAGTAGGGATTCTTTATGATGGTTTGGATTATTCGACCAAAGCCACGATCGAGTCTTTGTGCGCTGGTGAGTTCACTAGCAAAAATGCTGATGATGCGTTTTCATTCTTAGAAGATGTCGCTGAAAAATCCCAACAGTGGTAATCTTGTGTTGAACCCCCTAAAAGACTCTTGAGCAATAGAAGTAGCACCAATGTGGTTGATACAGGCTTTGGGTCTGATGCTAAGTTTATTGCTTTGTCTAAAAGGTTAGAAGCTTTGGAATTGAATCAATCTAAACATAGGTCTTTTGTTGAACCTGATAATAGGATTAGAGCCTCTCAAGTCTCTAGTTGTGGAATAGAACCCAGTAACTCGTTTTGGGAAGGTCAGGATAGTGAAGAGCAAGCCCATGCTGTCTATAACAATGCTAGATTTGAAAACCGACAGAAGTTTGACCCCTACTCATAGACCTACAACCCTGGTTGGAGAAACCATCCTAATTTCTCTTGGTCTAAAGGACAGAGTCAAGGACAGTCTAGTAATTCTCAGCCTCCCCCAGGTTTTGGTTATAATAAGAACCCTTCGGGTCAAACCCAGTTCCAGAACCCTTCTGAGAATAGAATAACCAGCTTAGAGGAATCTCTTAGTTTATTAAAAAGGAGCCAGGACATGTTCGTAAAAACCCAAGAAGTATTACTAAAGAACCAGGCTAGTTTTCAAGAGGAAACAAAGCAGAATTTTCAACATAATGCCAAGTCTCTTGCTAAGTTAGAACTTCAAGTTAGTCAAATGGCTAAGATTCTAAGTGAGAGAGATAGTGGGAGTTTTCCTAGTCAAACTCAACCTAATCCTAGAGGAGTTCATTAAATAGGAGGAAGATCATCTGATCATGTGAATTCAATCAAAACCCTTAGGAGTGGTAGAGAAATAGACAATAAGGTTGCCATGCCTGATAGTGAACATGCTGTAGTTCACCCTTCTGAATCAGAAGCTGAAGAGATTGATGGAACCTCTAAGGAGACTGATAAGGCCCCTGATAAGCCAAACTTTGTTCCTAGAGCCCCATTCCCACAATTGCTGGTACCAACTAAGAAGGAGTCCACTTTTAATGACATTTTGGAGGTTTTTAAGCAGGTAACTATCAACCTTCCATTATTAGATGCAATTAGGCAGATTCCTCCTTATGCCAAGTTCCTTAAGGACTTGTGTACGCGAAAGCGTAAACTCGGTGTCCATAAGAAAGCCTTCCTAGCTAGTCATGTGAGTTCTATTATTCAGAATACTACTACTCCTAAGTATAAAGACCAAGGTTCCCCTACCATTGCCTGTACAATAGGGAAATACCGTGTTGAGAAAGCACTACTTGACTTAGGAGCCAGTGTGAACTTACTCCCATACCATGTGTACCTTGAGCTAGGACTTGGTGAAATGAAACCTACCCAGATAACACTTCAGTTAGCTGATAGGTCCGTAAAAATTCCTCGTGGTGTGATCGAGGATGTTCTTATTGAGGTCGACAAGTTTATTTATCCAGTGGATTTTGTTATCCCGGATACCCAACCTGTCCCTGACCCAGAGAACCAGATACCAGTAATTCTAGGTCGCCCGTTTTTAGCTACATCTAATGCGATCATCAACTGTCGAAACGGTATTATGAATCTGTCTTTTGGTAACATGACCGTTGAGCTGAACATTTTTCATATTATTAAGCTACCCTCTGAACGAGATGACTCGAGCATAGAAGAGGTCAACATGATAGGAACATTAGTCGAGGAGTCATTACCAAACACTTTGTTAGAAGATCCACTAGAGAAATGCCTAGCCCATTCCGGGATTGATTTTGATGATGATAATGTGATTAATGAGGTGAATGCTTTGTTAGATTCAACCCCTTTGTTTGACACTAGCAATGTTTGGAAATCTAAGCTCGAACCATTACCAGTTTCTGAGTCTACTCTAGTTCCTTCGTTAGGAAAGCCTCCTAAGTTGGACCTTAAACCATTACCAGATACCTTGAAGTATGTGTTTTTAGGCCCAGCTGAAACTTTACCTGTGATTGTAGCATCCAACTTGGATAGTGATCAGGAAAGTAGGTTAGTAACCGTTCTTCAAAACAACAAGGAAGCTTTAGGATGGACCATAACAGACATTAAGGGTATAAGTCCTACAGTTTGTATGCATCAGATTTATTTAGAGGAAGAAACCAAACCTTCTAGGGAGATGCAACGTCGACTAAACCCTAATATGAAAGAGGTAGTTCGAACCGAGGTTCTTAAGTTGTTAGATGCGGGCATTATCTACCTTATTTCAGACAGCAAGTGGGTCAGCCCTGTTTAGGTTGTCCCTAAGAAATCCGGTATTACTGTAGTCCAGAATGAAAATAATGAGTTAATCCCAACTCGAGTGACCACGGGTTGGCGTGTTTGTATTGACTATAGGAAATTGAACAAGGTCACTAGGAAGGACCACTTTCCCCTTTCTTTCATCGACCAAATGCTAGAGAGATTAGCTAGACATAGTCACTACTGCTTCTTAGATGGCTACTCCGGATATAATCAGATCGTTATTGCCCCTGAAAACCAAGAAAAAGCTACTTTTACCTGTCCCTTTGGTACCTTCGCGTATAGACGCATGCCTTTCGGGCTTTGTAATGCCCCTGTAACTTTTCAGCGTTGTATGATGAGCATATTTTCTGACATGGTAGAACGGTTCTTAGAGGTCTTTATGGATGATTTTTCAGTATTTGGTTCGTGTTTTGATGAGTGCTTGCATCATCTGTCATTAGTTTTGACTAGGTGTAAGGATAAGAATTTAGTGCTTAATTGGGAGAAATGTAATTTCATGGTTCGTTCAGGAATTGTTTTAGGGCATATCGTATCATCTAAGGGTATAGAGGTAGATAAAGCCAAAGTTGACCTTATTAAGACTTTACAGGTCCCAAAAACCGTAAGAGATATTAGGTCATTCTTAGGGCATGCAGGTTTTTATCGTCGATTCATTAAGGATTTTAGCTTAATTTCTAGACCTATTTGCAATTCGCTTGCAAAAGATGTTAAGTTTGTCTTTGATGATGCTTGTTTAGAGGCTTTTGAGAAGCTTAAGACTTTACTCACTACCGCCCCCATAGTCCAGGCACCCAACTGGAACCTACCCTTTGAGATCATGTGTGATGCTTCAGATTTTTCTATTGGTGTTGTGCTAGGTCAGCAGAAAACAAATTACTCCATGTGATTTACTATGCTAGCAAAACTCTGAATGATTCCCAGTTGAACTATACTACTACGGAGAAGGAACTGTTAGCCATTGTATTTGCCTTAGACAAGTTTAGAACCTATCTCTTAGGTTCTAAGGTTATAATCTTCACCGATCATGCTGCTTTGAAGTATCTTTTTTCCAAGAAGGATACAAAACCTAGATTGATTAGATGGATCCTATTGTTGCAGGAATTTTCCTTAGACATTAGAGACAAAAAAGGTGCAGAAAATGTAGTAGAATACCACTTGTCTAGGCTTGTTGTGGATACCCCTGATGATTCTCCTCCTGTTAGAGACAGTTTTCTTGATGAACAACTGTTCTCTGTTACCCAATTACCTTGGTATGCGAATATAGTGAACTATCTTGTTACTGGTCGAATTCCCCAGCATTGGGGTAAACAAGATCGTTCTAGATTTTTAGCTGAGGTTAAGCACTTCTTTTGGGATGATCCTTATTTGTTTAAGTATTGTCCAGACCAGATTATTAGGAGATGTATATATGAAATTGATCAGTCAAGTATTATTTCCTTTTGTCATGATCATGCTTGTGGGGGTCATTTTAGTGCTAAGAAGACTGCTGCTAAGATATTGCAGTGTGGATTCTATTGGCCTTCGTTGTTTAAAAATTCCCACAGTTACTGTGTTACTTGTGAACGTTGCCAGAAATTAGGAACCATTTCCCGTAGGAACATGATGCCCTTGAACCCTATCTTAGTTGTTGAGGTCTTTGATGTGTGGGGTATTGACTTTATGGGTCCGTTTCCTAATTCTTTTGGTAACTTATACATCCTTGTCGCTGTAGACTATGTCTCTAAGTGGATTGAGGCGGTTGCGTGTAAAACCAATGACCATAGGGTCGTAGTCCAGTTTTTGAAAGAAAATATACTTACACGTTTTGGTACGCCGCGAGCTATAATTAGTGATGGAGGTTCACACTTTTGTAATAGACCATTTGCTCTTTTAATGAAACAGTATGGTATTACCCACAAAGTAGCTACCCCATATCACCCACAGACTAGTGGTCAGGTAGAGGTCTCCAATAGGGAAATTAAGCGTATTTTAGAGAAAATAGTTAATCCCAATAGGAAAGACTGGTCATTGAGGCTTACTGATGCCTTATGGGCTTACCGTACTGCGTTTAAGACACCCATTGGAATGTCACCCTATCGTTTAGTATTTGGCAAGGCATGTCACCTGCCTGTTGAGTTAGAGCATAAAGCCTATTGGGCTATTAAGCAGCTAAACTTTTCACTCTACAAGGCAGGAGCTCACAGAAAACTCCAGCTCAATGAGTTGGACGAGATTCATAGAGATGCATACGATAGTGCTAAGGAGTATAAGAACAAAATGAAACTTGTGCATGATAAGAATATTTTACGAAAGTCATTTTCTCCAGGTCAAAAAGTTCTTCTGTATGACACTCGTTTGCATCTATTTCCCGGGAAGTTGCGCTCTCGGTGGACCGGTCCTTTTGTGGTCCGTACTGTTTTTCCTCATGGAGCTGTTGAGATCGAGACACCAGATGGTTCTTCGAAGGTTAACGGTCAGAGATTGAAACCCTTTTTAGAGCCCTTTCCTACAGGTGATGTTGAGGTGGTCCCTCCTTACCCTTGATTGACCATCGGGGTCATTGTATGTTGTATATTAGTTTTTGATTTCTCTCTTCACCCAGGTACTATCTTTCCAACTTCTCTTTGTGTTATTTTTGGTACTGCTCTTTCATTAGAAACATTGAGGACAATGTTAGATTTAAGTTTGGGGGTATGGGAAAAACTTTTTAGTTGCAATAAACTCCAGAGCCTAGAAATTTATGTCTATTAAGGATGGCACTAACCAATCTAAGTGGATGGAAGCATTTTGGTTTTAGGAGTTGAGGAACCAATCTGAGTAGATGGAAACATCTATAAGAGTCTATTCGTAAAAGCACAGAGCTCAGGTGTTAGAAATAACATGATAGTTTCGCCATATCTCGTTGAGTCCTTTTCACTTCTGTTTTTATTTTCTTTTTAAAATATGTTTCTCTAAGTGATTAGGTGGGGCTCACGATTCAAGTTGTTACCAATGCTAGGGTGAAATAGAGTGATTGAGATACCCAAAAAAAAAAACAAAAAAAAACAGACCAATAGACCAATCGGAATAAATTTTAACACTTGGATAGCAATATGTGTGTGTTCTCCCTATCTCCGTCGCCTAAACAAGCGTGGAATGCAGGATCCACGGGAATTACCATGTAATCTGCTGACAAGAAAGCATGCGCTTGGATCCATAAGATCTAATCATGTTGTTAGTTCTAAATAAATAAATAAATAATGTGTGTTCAATAAATCGACCGCTGGTTCCCTTGTATATGCCAGACGAGTTGATCTAGAATTAGGATTATTGACCACTGGTCCCCTTGTATATGCCAGTTGTGTTGATATTAGTCAGACCGGTATCTCAGTCCATTAGGATAGGTTCATCTTGGCGGAGGCCTTCAGACAGATATGAGAAAACACCGTTCACCTAGTCAACATCAAAACCATCTACGTTTTTCTATATCCATCTCTTAATCTATCCATGTGATTTGTTGACTCCGGATATTGATGTCCATAGTGAAACTATCTGAGTAGAGCTCTGTCACTTATATACGAATTTTAGTATGCTTGAGTGCAAACTCGTGTACAGCAATTGGAATTTCACATCAGGGTACTTCCTCCCATAATCAATAAGTATGCCAACCAAGGAGGTTCTTTAGTGCCATTTCAAGGTTCTGCGTAGATAGCTAGGGTCTGGAGTAAAGGTTTTGTGGGTACACCTCTGGTAAACCCTCCCTAGACTATAACTCGGCCACTAGGGCCACCTAGGGGTTCAAAGGCTTATTGCACACTCTAAGTGCAATCGCGATGCCTGTGACAGTGAGTTAGGATTTTATTTTGTAGATTAAATTTGCTCGGGACTAGCAAATAATAAGTTTGGGGGTATTTGATAGACGCATTATTGTGTCTAATATGTCTCAATTGTATATATTGTTAGTATTCGATTTTGTATTTATTTTGTTATTTCATGTCTTTGTAGGTATTTTTAGAGAAATAAGCTCTTGCGACGAAATTGGCTCGTAAAGTGGTGTTTTACACCCCAGGATAGAGTACTAAAGGCACCCCAAAAATGCACCGGAAGCACCCCAGAAATACACCTGAGGAACCCCGAAAAAGTGTTAAAGGCACCCACCAAAATTACTAAAGGCACCCTAAAATGGATAAGGGCGCCCCCAAGGCAGCCGAGCTGCTAAAGGCACCCACGTTTTGGATTCAGGGCACTACACTTTTCTTCATCGTTTGAAAAATAATTTTGGCGGGAAAAAAATTTCATTTTCTGCGGAATTTTCTGTTGGATTTTTTGAGGAGTTTCAGTGAGATTCAATCACTGATTTTGATTGGGATGAACGTGATATGCCCAAACAATGGTGGTATGAGTGTTCTAATGCGTTCAGTTGGGCTGAATTTTCGTCGGGAAGAAAATATGCAACCTCGGAGTATAGCGTGTTTGAACGTGCATGGATTGAGTTGTGATGGAGTTTGGTTGCTGCAGAAGTGTGGAGGAGTCAAACAAGGAAGTTCTGGAGCGTGTATACGTCGAAAAGATGCGTAAGAACATAAAACATAAAAGAAAATATTCATGAGTTAATGGTTGGATATCGAGAAGATTTTTGAGTTATTACGAGTTTATTCTTGATCCTGTGACTATATAAATGCTTTAGGAGACTCAAAGAAGAGGAAGGAGTTCAGGGAGAGAATAGGGAGACGTTTAGAGCATAAAGAAATCGAGAAAAAAAAGTTACAGGAAAAACAAATTTTCTGCTGGTGAAGAAGGTACGAAGAACATAAGACCCTTAAAGACCGTCGTTCTTCAACAGTGCCAGTGACGGTATTCCTTTATCGTTTTCTGTAACAATTGATTTTGTAACAAATATAAGTGTTACAAAAACCGGTTTTATTCATTTTTTCTCCCATTTCATCATTTGTGAACCATTTTTGAGCATTAATAAAGATGAATTTTGAGCATGTTTCCATGATAATGATGAGCTAATTCTCGCGTAATCAAGGCACGGAGGAAGCTATTTATGCATGAATAATTGGTAACTATTCTATATTTCTCTAATTTGTATTTTATAATTCACTCAATCACTACTTTGTAGAATTTTAATTGTTTGCATAATTTTTCCTAATTACTTGTGATTCAATTAGATAGGTTATGCTTTGGTTAGATAATCTATGCTTAAGGGATACAATTAATGTTTGAGAATATGCTTGATAATTTGTGAATTAAGAAAAACAGATTTTAAAAATAATTAGAGTTTTGGAATTTTTATCATCATTTATTCATGTGTAATAGTGGAATCTAGTGTCTTGGTTATTTTCACTCTAAAAGAAAAATAAATTTGGATTTAAATTTTCTCTACTTTTAGTTTAAATAAATCTAAATTCAATTGCTTTCACAAGTCTTACGAACCTCATTCTTACCACTATCAAAATTACATCAATTTTTGGTGCCGCCGACGCGGACTTGTTTTTAAGTTAGAGTTTTTAGATTTATTATTTTTTATTTTTTTTAGATTTTTATTATTTTCTCTTTGTTCTATTTTACGTTTCTTTGGGTATATTTCTTTGTGCTACAGGTTTGGAGTTTGGACCCAAAAGAATTTAAGCCAAAGACTTTTGTGACTAAGAGATTAGGAGCCAAAGATAAAAGCTAAAAGAAAAGGAAAAGAAAGACAAAGAATTTTTATTTTTATTTTTATTAGGTTTTTAGATTATTTTTTTTTTATTTCTTAGATTTTCTTTAGATTTTATTTTTAGAAACTGTATATAGGGATTTATTTTTGTATTTTATTTTTATTCTTGGGACATTTGAACACTTGGACATTATTATTTTATTTTTAAACCCTACGGAAGGGTAGTTTTAAATACAAACTGTTTGCAGGGAAGGACGACGATTACGATATCGTCTCGGCCCCTCGGGTTCGTACATGACATAGGAGTCGTGGCCCGAGTCGACTTCAGCGGTTCTTCGCCCGTCTGGTACGGGAGGTAAGTTTTTCGAAACACCCGCGAATCCCCTGTCAGCGGGTTTACTGTCTGTCTTAAGGTGAATATATGTTGAGGACTGAATACGGACTTTAATTTCCTAGTAAAGGGCAAGGACTGGCCATATAAGATAAGGGTTCGGATTTCATCACCGTTCCCTTCTTGCCCGCCTTAGGAAAACATAACCTACGCGAACCCAAACCTAAAATATTGACTAGAACGAGACCTATAGGGTAACGAGCTTAATAGGAAAGTCTTTCGAAAAATATTGGTTACTCTTTTAAGCATACTTTGAAGTTCAGGAAGATTACTGTGAGTCGATTAGAGCCGCCTTGTAACCCAAGGAAGCGTTGCCAAAGAGGTGGGGGTATCAAAGATCCTCTGAGCTTCCCCTACTTCTCTTCGACTCACTTTATTCGGATCGATCCAGAGAGGTTTGCTTAAATTGTAACGAATTCCTTTTCGAAAGATTAGGAGCTGGTCTAGAAACAATCTAAGTGGAGCCATCATGCTTGTTGTTTGCTAGAAATTTTTAGGTTTGCTTTGGTGGAGTCAGCCTGCTGTGTGTTTGCTTAGAACCTCCCTTCTTTAGGATTTTTATTTTTATTTTTTATTAGTGTATGCCAAAATCGCTCAAGTCCATTAGTGAGCGTGCTTGGAAAAGAGACACTTTTGGCCGTTTGATTAGTGACGAGCCTAGAGGTTTTTCTTTTGAAGACGGAGAGCTCGAAGACTCTTCTTTGGAGAGCCCTGTTTTCGGAAACTTCAATTTTGAGAATTTAAGTCTTAGTGAGGAATTCACCCCTAGGATTTTTACTGTGCCAACAATGACAACTTTGAAGGAGTACATGTACCCAACTAGGACCAACCGACCATCGTGCATTAAGTTGCCAGCCTCTACGGCTAGTTATGAGTTGAAACCTGGTATTCTTCAGATGATCCCTATATTCTTAGGAAAAGATGATGAAAACCCTTACTTTCACATTAGGGACTTTGAAGAAATTTGTGGAACAATTAATATTAAAGACTTTAGTGAAGAAGTCTTGAAACTTAGGATGTTCCCTTTTTCCCTGAGAGATAAAGCCAAGACCTGGCTTAACAACCTACCATCTGAATCCATAAAAACATGGAAGGAACTTATTGATGCCTTCTATTTAAAATTCTACCCTAAGCATAAAACTATAGCTGTTAGGCAGAAAATTAGTGCTAGTGTACAACAAGAGGGAGAATCTCTTTATAGGTTTTTAGAGAGATTCAATGATCTCTTATCCCAATGTCCTCACCATGGGTTTGAAAAAATGAAACTAGTAGGGATTCTTTATGATGGTTTGGATTATTCGACCAAAGCCACGATCGAGTCTTTGTGCGCTGGTGAGTTCACTAGCAAAAATGCTGATGATGCGTTTTCATTCTTAGAAGATGTCGCTGAAAAATCCCAACAGTGGTAATCTTGTGTTGAACCCCCTAAAAGACTCTTGAGCAATAGAAGTAGCACCAATGTGGTTGATACAGGCTTTGGGTCTGATGCTAAGTTTATTGCTTTGTCTAAAAGGTTAGAAGCTTTGGAATTGAATCAATCTAAACATAGGTCTTTTGTTGAACCTGATAATAGGATTAGAGCCTCTCAAGTCTCTAGTTGTGGAATAGAACCCAGTAACTCGTTTTGGGAAGGTCAGGATAGTGAAGAGCAAGCCCATGCTGTCTATAACAATGCTAGATTTGAAAACCGACAGAAGTTTGACCCCTACTCATAGACCTACAACCCTGGTTGGAGAAACCATCCTAATTTCTCTTGGTCTAAAGGACAGAGTCAAGGACAGTCTAGTAATTCTCAGCCTCCCCCAGGTTTTGGTTATAATAAGAACCCTTCGGGTCAAACCCAGTTCCAGAACCCTTCTGAGAATAGAATAACCAGCTTAGAGGAATCTCTTAGTTTATTAAAAAGGAGCCAGGACATGTTCGTAAAAACCCAAGAAGTATTACTAAAGAACCAGGCTAGTTTTCAAGAGGAAACAAAGCAGAATTTTCAACATAATGCCAAGTCTCTTGCTAAGTTAGAACTTCAAGTTAGTCAAATGGCTAAGATTCTAAGTGAGAGAGATAGTGGGAGTTTTCCTAGTCAAACTCAACCTAATCCTAGAGGAGTTCATTAAATAGGAGGAAGATCATCTGATCATGTGAATTCAATCAAAACCCTTAGGAGTGGTAGAGAAATAGACAATAAGGTTGCCATGCCTGATAGTGAACATGCTGTAGTTCACCCTTCTGAATCAGAAGCTGAAGAGATTGATGGAACCTCTAAGGAGACTGATAAGGCCCCTGATAAGCCAAACTTTGTTCCTAGAGCCCCATTCCCACAATTGCTGGTACCAACTAAGAAGGAGTCCACTTTTAATGACATTTTGGAGGTTTTTAAGCAGGTAACTATCAACCTTCCATTATTAGATGCAATTAGGCAGATTCCTCCTTATGCCAAGTTCCTTAAGGACTTGTGTACGCGAAAGCGTAAACTCGGTGTCCATAAGAAAGCCTTCCTAGCTAGTCATGTGAGTTCTATTATTCAGAATACTACTACTCCTAAGTATAAAGACCAAGGTTCCCCTACCATTGCCTGTACAATAGGGAAATACCGTGTTGAGAAAGCACTACTTGACTTAGGAGCCAGTGTGAACTTACTCCCATACCATGTGTACCTTGAGCTAGGACTTGGTGAAATGAAACCTACCCAGATAACACTTCAGTTAGCTGATAGGTCCGTAAAAATTCCTCGTGGTGTGATCGAGGATGTTCTTATTGAGGTCGACAAGTTTATTTATCCAGTGGATTTTGTTATCCCGGATACCCAACCTGTCCCTGACCCAGAGAACCAGATACCAGTAATTCTAGGTCGCCCGTTTTTAGCTACATCTAATGCGATCATCAACTGTCGAAACGGTATTATGAATCTGTCTTTTGGTAACATGACCGTTGAGCTGAACATTTTTCATATTATTAAGCTACCCTCTGAACGAGATGACTCGAGCATAGAAGAGGTCAACATGATAGGAACATTAGTCGAGGAGTCATTACCAAACACTTTGTTAGAAGATCCACTAGAGAAATGCCTAGCCCATTCCGGGATTGATTTTGATGATGATAATGTGATTAATGAGGTGAATGCTTTGTTAGATTCAACCCCTTTGTTTGACACTAGCAATGTTTGGAAATCTAAGCTCGAACCATTACCAGTTTCTGAGTCTACTCTAGTTCCTTCGTTAGGAAAGCCTCCTAAGTTGGACCTTAAACCATTACCAGATACCTTGAAGTATGTGTTTTTAGGCCCAGCTGAAACTTTACCTGTGATTGTAGCATCCAACTTGGATAGTGATCAGGAAAGTAGGTTAGTAACCGTTCTTCAAAACAACAAGGAAGCTTTAGGATGGACCATAACAGACATTAAGGGTATAAGTCCTACAGTTTGTATGCATCAGATTTATTTAGAGGAAGAAACCAAACCTTCTAGGGAGATGCAACGTCGACTAAACCCTAATATGAAAGAGGTAGTTCGAACCGAGGTTCTTAAGTTGTTAGATGCGGGCATTATCTACCTTATTTCAGACAGCAAGTGGGTCAGCCCTGTTTAGGTTGTCCCTAAGAAATCCGGTATTACTGTAGTCCAGAATGAAAATAATGAGTTAATCCCAACTCGAGTGACCACGGGTTGGCGTGTTTGTATTGACTATAGGAAATTGAACAAGGTCACTAGGAAGGACCACTTTCCCCTTTCTTTCATCGACCAAATGCTAGAGAGATTAGCTAGACATAGTCACTACTGCTTCTTAGATGGCTACTCCGGATATAATCAGATCGTTATTGCCCCTGAAAACCAAGAAAAAGCTACTTTTACCTGTCCCTTTGGTACCTTCGCGTATAGACGCATGCCTTTCGGGCTTTGTAATGCCCCTGTAACTTTTCAGCGTTGTATGATGAGCATATTTTCTGACATGGTAGAACGGTTCTTAGAGGTCTTTATGGATGATTTTTCAGTATTTGGTTCGTGTTTTGATGAGTGCTTGCATCATCTGTCATTAGTTTTGACTAGGTGTAAGGATAAGAATTTAGTGCTTAATTGGGAGAAATGTAATTTCATGGTTCGTTCAGGAATTGTTTTAGGGCATATCGTATCATCTAAGGGTATAGAGGTAGATAAAGCCAAAGTTGACCTTATTAAGACTTTACAGGTCCCAAAAACCGTAAGAGATATTAGGTCATTCTTAGGGCATGCAGGTTTTTATCGTCGATTCATTAAGGATTTTAGCTTAATTTCTAGACCTATTTGCAATTCGCTTGCAAAAGATGTTAAGTTTGTCTTTGATGATGCTTGTTTAGAGGCTTTTGAGAAGCTTAAGACTTTACTCACTACCGCCCCCATAGTCCAGGCACCCAACTGGAACCTACCCTTTGAGATCATGTGTGATGCTTCAGATTTTTCTATTGGTGTTGTGCTAGGTCAGCAGAAAACAAATTACTCCATGTGATTTACTATGCTAGCAAAACTCTGAATGATTCCCAGTTGAACTATACTACTACGGAGAAGGAACTGTTAGCCATTGTATTTGCCTTAGACAAGTTTAGAACCTATCTCTTAGGTTCTAAGGTTATAATCTTCACCGATCATGCTGCTTTGAAGTATCTTTTTTCCAAGAAGGATACAAAACCTAGATTGATTAGATGGATCCTATTGTTGCAGGAATTTTCCTTAGACATTAGAGACAAAAAAGGTGCAGAAAATGTAGTAGAATACCACTTGTCTAGGCTTGTTGTGGATACCCCTGATGATTCTCCTCCTGTTAGAGACAGTTTTCTTGATGAACAACTGTTCTCTGTTACCCAATTACCTTGGTATGCGAATATAGTGAACTATCTTGTTACTGGTCGAATTCCCCAGCATTGGGGTAAACAAGATCGTTCTAGATTTTTAGCTGAGGTTAAGCACTTCTTTTGGGATGATCCTTATTTGTTTAAGTATTGTCCAGACCAGATTATTAGGAGATGTATATATGAAATTGATCAGTCAAGTATTATTTCCTTTTGTCATGATCATGCTTGTGGGGGTCATTTTAGTGCTAAGAAGACTGCTGCTAAGATATTGCAGTGTGGATTCTATTGGCCTTCGTTGTTTAAAAATTCCCACAGTTACTGTGTTACTTGTGAACGTTGCCAGAAATTAGGAACCATTTCCCGTAGGAACATGATGCCCTTGAACCCTATCTTAGTTGTTGAGGTCTTTGATGTGTGGGGTATTGACTTTATGGGTCCGTTTCCTAATTCTTTTGGTAACTTATACATCCTTGTCGCTGTAGACTATGTCTCTAAGTGGATTGAGGCGGTTGCGTGTAAAACCAATGACCATAGGGTCGTAGTCCAGTTTTTGAAAGA
>JAJJMB010004547.1:0-11190 GCA_023531105.1 Papaver atlanticum | reverse complement strand
TATATTTAATTTTCAGATCGTCAAGCATGCAGGTAAGCGCGCGCCATGTGCTTACCAAACAATGGAAACCATTGATCTATGACTACCATGTGTTTGAAAATTTACTCAGTGTAGGGATTAGAATTGCTGAATCTTAAGTTATAATTCATGTATGCTATTTTTGTTTTTGATTTATTCTGAATAGTGGCTTGAACAATTTTAGTCTTACTTAGCCTGGTTATCCCGTAATTCAGGACAACCTTCAGTGAACTCATCCACCAAAAGTCAGTTGGCAATTACGGGTATCAGTTTGTGGGTTAGCTAAACTCATGAGTCATGAAAGGCCATAGTTTGGTTCAAAGATCATTAGGTGGTAGCTATTGACAGCTCTAATGTGTATTTTCTCTGCAAGACTGTGATGCCCCCTCCCTCTCTTTTATGTTGTATCGCACCGTATCTTCCGCACATGCATATCCTAAAGAATGTTGTGCTCTGACAATGTGAAGTGCGCTATGGGCTTTTATTTGAAGAAAAAGATCAATAAATTATAAACATCTAATCAAAAAAAGAATGGATAGATCAATTAAGGTAGTTGGTAAATGGTTTCTAAAACAAAAGAAATGGGTGGTCTTGGGATTCGAAGAACAAAGCAAGTGAATTCGGCTTTGCTAGAGAAATGGTGGTGGCGTTTTGGGTTAGAGAAAAATGCTTTATGTAGGAAGATGATGGTTGAAAATTTGGTGAAACATCCACCGGGGTAAGGAAACTAGATTTTGGGAAGATTTTTGGCTAAGTGATGGAAGATTATGTGATATGTTTCCTTTGGCGTATGAAGCTTCAAGGACCACAGAGTTTGTGGTGGCTAGTATGTATGAAGTTAGGGATTGTGGTATAAGGTGGAATTTTATGTCTAGAGAAAGATACCCTCAAATCATATCAAATGAAGTCTCCACAATATCAAATCTTCTCTCTTCCATCTCCATTCAAGAAGGTATTTTGGATAGTCGAATTTGGGTTGGAAGTGAACATGGTCACTATACGGTGAAGGATGGTATAAAGAACGAAGGAGAACAAGATGAACCAACATTTCCAAACGATGTTGTTTGGAGTCGTGAGTATCCTTGTAAAATAAATTTCTTTCTTTGGCTCATTTCTCATAATAAGGTAATGACGGCGGATAAACTTACAGGAAGGGGCATGGATATTTCAAGTGTTTGTTGTTTTTGCGAGGAAAATGATGAAACTAGCTCGCACTTATTCTATGATTGTTGGAGGGCCCGAAGAATATGGAATTACTTTGTTGAAGGATGTCAATTTCGGTGGACTTATGATTCATATGTCACCACAACGGTGAAATCTTGGAAGTTTAATTGGGGAGATGAAAGACTTAGTAGAATATGGAATAATATCCTGATTGCAATATGGTGGTGTATACGGAATGAGTGAAATGCAAGAGTCTTCGAAAGAAAAAAGAAAAATTTGGTAAGCCTCATTAGAAATGTTAAACTCCAAGCGTTCTTTTGGGCGGAGTAGAACACAAGGATGTTAGGTCTAACGGCGAATACGGTGATAGCACTTTGGGACTCTTTATTCCGGCCTTCGTAATCTTGGTTTGGTTTTGTTTTGGGTTGCCGAATCCCCTTTCGCTCCCTTTTCTTGTTGCTCTTGTTTGTTTTCATTGGGTTGAGGTACCCCTCTTAAGTACCTCATTTTCAATGAATTTCCTCTTTGATCGATCAAAAAAAATTTTTAAGGTAGTTACGTAATGTAGGTTTTCTCTTGTCCTGCAGTCGAATTTGAAATATGGCAAAGACAACATAAATTTTGTTTTTGGGATGGGTTATCTCCATGCCTTATCAAGCATAGATGGTGAAATTATTTGGAGAAAGATTTAGTTGCTGAAAGGATAATGACATACAAATTTAGCCGTTTAAGTTATTTTTTCACCTTGTGTTGTCTTTGGTTTTTATATGTACTGTGTTTCCACATCTCTCTTTTTTCGTTTCGCAGTTTGGAGATCAAGCAAGTTTTTCAGCCTCATGACAGTGATGTTGTGTATGCTATAGGATTTGTTGGTTCAGAATTTTTTACGTATGAAATTAATGCCAGAAGCGGTGAGGTACTAAGACGCACTAGCAAGACCTTCCTGTGTGGTTTTTCCGGAGAATTATCATGTTTCTTACGACATGCTAGTGGCATTGGATACGCTATGGGCACAGTCAGATTAGTGCTCACAAGAGCAGGGGAGAGTTTTTCTCTGCACACTGGTGATGGGAGCGTTGTGTAGTCCCTTTTGCTTCCTTCTTTGAAATCAGAAGCCTGCCCAAATCCTACTGGATTAAATTTATACCAGTGGCTGGATCCTCATCAGTCATCACCATGCATTGGGTGAGAATACATCAGTTCTTGTAGTTGGTAGTGTGGAGGTTCCAATGCCCCCGGTGTTCTCTCATTTGTTGATTCTCATTCTGGAAAGGAAGTCTTTAACCCTAGGTCATTCCATAGATCACATCGTTCCACTCCCAGTTACAAATTCAATGGAACAGCGATTTCACCTTCTTTTAGACAGAAATGCACATGCATTCTTATACCCCTAGAACACCTGAGGCTCTCAAGCTATGTCAAGTTGAGCTCCCCAAAATGTACTGGTACCAAATTGAAGCTGATAAAGAGATCTTTAGAGGGCATACACTGTGCAAAACCTGCAAGGTGCGGATGAATATTGCTTTGGTACCAAAGAGTTGTTGTCAATTGCTTTCCCTTCAGATTCAGACAAGATTGTTGCTAGTGCTACGAGAAACTTGAACGAGGTTAGCTTTTATTTCTCTTTATCCTTATTCCATTGCATTCTATTCTTATAATGTGAGTATTTTTTGCTGCAGACACCATAATAGTTTGATCTTTTTCTATTATGGTGTCTGCAGCATTACAGACTGACAATGGCTTCCATTGCATTACAGACTCTGACAATGGCTTCCATTGCATTCTATATCAGTCTTGTCATTAATCCGTTTTATTTACATGTGTGTTGTATTTCTTCTTCAGTTTCTTATATTTATACTGGCTTGGATTTAAATTAGTGATTATTTGTGTACTAATAATCATTAAAATGGAATCAGGAAGCCAATTCATTAATAACTGCGATGAGATGAGAGCGGCGACAGCTGCTTACCAGGAAGGTGATCAGCTTAGTATTGTGAAGGCAGGTCCAGAGTAAATTAGCTTCGCTCTTACAGGATAAACTGCGGGACAAGTAGCCGGTCAAGCTATCATTTTTCTTTTGTAGATTTTTTTTTTTTTTTTGGTTATATGTTGTAGTTGAATTGATTTGACTCTACCAAACTCCATTTAATCCAAATCATGTTCTCTTCATTTCGGAGACTAAATCTCCGAGACCCTTGAGGAGAAATCTTATGATCCAACGACAAAAGTGAAGAGACATCTGCAAAAGTGCACATTGTTGATCCAGTGGGTACAGCTGGAGGATTGGCCTTAGCATGGATTGAATGTTTCCGATTTGGATCAGTTCAATGGACCACAACATGGCAAAAAATAAATAAATGACGTCCTCACTAGCTTTTATACGGGAGTCTTTACCCGGGAAACAAGCAGCCTGGAATTATTTGGAAGAAATTGCAAAAAATAAAGTAAATCATGCTGAATTTGCTTATAGCGTGTTTGGATGCGCATCCAGAAGTAAAACAAAAAAATCAGTTTGGGTAGAGAATTCCAAAACGACTTTTAGAAATGGAAAAGTTAAATTTTTGTGATGCAAAATAATTTTACTTCTGTTTCCGGAATAGCAAAAACATTGTTGCTTTTGATATCCAAACGCGTTATTAATCTAAGGCTTGGCGGATGTGTCGCTTTATTGCGTGTTTGAATACCAGAAGCAAAACTATTTTACTTCACAAAAAGCTAACTTTTCAGCTTCTGAAAGTCTTTCTGAAAAATTATTGCCAAACTGACTTCTGACATTTCGACTTCTAGAAGTCGAAAAACAAATTCTAAGTGTACATCCAAACACCATATAAACTTAAGACACACCCAAGCTGGGTTGCACAGATGCGGACGCGTGGACACGGAGACACGATGCGGGCGCGGACACTACAAAATTATCAAAAAACTAGGACGCGGACACGTATATACATATTTTATTTATATATACAATCATGTATATATATAGCAAAGTCAAGTGTTTTGATCCTAAAAATTAGAAAATGATGCCACATGTGTATGAATTTTAAAAGAAAATAAGAGATCGTATGTTTATACACGCCGAAGGTCAAGCAATCAATCACTATTAAGCATATGACACAATCAAAATGCATTATTAGAACAACACATGCCCAACTAAGGATATACATGATGTCATTTCCAGTTACAAAACCCTAATAAAGACCTAAATGATTGATCTCAATGTTTGTCTTTCTTCATTTAGTTAATGATAGTAAAAATAAAGGAAAAAATTAAAATTAAAATGAAAAAAAAAAAACAACGCTTCAAACCCGAGTCATCAGTGTGTCCCAACCAGACGCGTGCCGGACACACACATTGCTGCGTCAGACACGTCAACGTCCCACACGCGTCCTGTGCCCGACGCGGACACGGCTCAAAAAATGCAGCGTCCGTGCAACCCAGCACCCAAGCCAAGCCGGCTCCTTGGAGAGAAACACCCAACTCCATACGGACAGTGATAGAATATGGATTGCCGTTGGATCAAATAATTCAACGATAAAAAATGAACCCTAAAATATGTAAGAAGTATATATACATAGAGATGCGCCTCCTTCTTCTCTGTAGAGAAACAAAAGCCCTAGAAATTCTAAGAAAAACAGAGATGTCTCATCTCATACAGAGGGAGAATCAAAATGTTGTTTAAAGAAGAAGATGAAGATTACGGTGGATTGCTTACTCATCACACCAATTCCACGATGCAATTAATATATATTCACACAATGATTTTTCCTCTCACAAAAACAAACTTCTTCCTCAATCTCAAGCGTATAATTTCGGCTTCTGCAAAGTGATCAGAGTTCCGAAGAAGCATTTGGTGTGGGTGGATTACCATATGAATTGGTACTCGAATGCAAATTGGTATCAAAAAGTTGGTACAATCATCTGTCATCTAAGATGTAATAATTGTTTGTTTTTTATTATGATGATGAGAATGATGTTTTTTAATTTCTTCTCTTGTTTCTTCTAATGATGAGAATGATGTATGTAATCTTTGATTTTTCAATAATTTGATTGTGATTTTATTATAGAGATTGAGTAAAATTAGAGTGCCTGAGTGAAAGGGAGAATTGAATGTTGTTGTGTTATTCGAAAGAAAACAAATCTAAATTCAAGGTTATTGTCAATTAGTCGCAAGTTCACTGGACACCGCCGATTCAAGAATGCGTTGGGAATTTTTCTAATTAGCCCCTATACTGAAGTTGCTTCCCTGATGAACAGTGAGAATGATCTCATTTTCTGACGAGTGGAGACAGCTGAGGAAGAAGAGAAAAGTTTAGCATGAAAAAAAAACAATTATGAGTTGTGACTAGTATCATTTAACTTACGCTTCACTTCAAATTTTAACATTTCGTTCCGAAACGGTCATGTGAAGCGCATCTTTCATGAAGCGTACGCTTCACGGTTTGGAGCGTACACTTTGCTTTAAATTTCAGCATTTCGCTACGAAGCGGTCATGTGAAGTGCGCTTTTCGACTTACTCACTTTCCTGTCTAATTTTTAAAGTTTTTAAAAGAAAAATATGAATGTTTTAAGGGGGAATCAAACACCCCACCTCCCACTCGCCTGGAGAAGGTTGAACTGGTGTGCACACGCTTTGTTTTTGATAATAATTAGACTTTCATAATATTTATACATAGATATTATCTTCCTAATAAATTTATAATTACTAGTTATGACTAATTTTTTATAAGAAAACGTCCGCTTCAAACATCAACCATGAAGCGATGCTTCACGCTTCGACATACGCATAGCTTCCTGAAAATAAAATACGCTTCACGCTCCGCTTCACGCTTTCAATACCTTGTTTAAGATGTTGGTGACTCGGTTTGATCTGACTTAATTCAATCGGACTGACTCATTAGGTTAATCATCGATATCTGACTCGCTGTGACGCTGGTGATCCGACTCGATGGAATCGGCTGACTTATTCGGTTTATGATATATATCTGTAACTGACTCGATCTGACTTGATTTGACGGTGGTATGACTCGACGGAATTGCTCTAACTAACACCTTGTTTGTTTTCTTTTGAGTCACCTGACTCGCCTGGATCTGACTGAAATCACCCGACTCATATGGATCTAGGTTAACATATTTGTTTTGTGAGTAAGATCTGACTCAAAAAAATGAGTCAGTGGTTTGTTCCCATGAGTCACGAGTATTTTATTACCTGACTCAAACGAGTTCGAGTTAGGGATTAAGTCTGACTCAGATCGCGAGTCAAAAAAAAAAAAAAAAAAAAACGGTCTGATAGGCCGAGTCAGATACAAACCCGAGTCAGCAAACAACAAACATGCTCTAAGATCATTGGTACCATCACCACTGAGTTGCTTGAACTTTGTAGACGATGTTCTTTAAATCTTCGATACGGCTGCTATAAATAGTTTGCTCGTCTTTCTCAATGTGTCTGGATCCTTGGGCATTTCGTTGTGTTTACAGTGCACCATATGGGAAACTGTCATGGATCGATTCAATCATTCCTCTTCATTCTCTAACAATTGATAATCGTACAACAAAACGAAACTAAAATCCATAACTCAATGCAAAATCAGTTGTACCTCTCAATGCATAGCTTACACATTATGTTGTCACTTGTCGTATGAAACCACTGCCATAGCTCCATATAAACCATTTGAGCCATATTGTCCCACTCACAAGACACATTAGTTTAAAAACTAACCATGTCCTACTTTATCCCACTGAAGTGTTTACATTATAAGAGATTATTGTACAGTTGTGGACTGTGTGGTAAAATCATTTTCTCTTCATTCTATTGAACAATTTTATTGACTCTAAGTCTCTTAATCTAGAAATGCTGCTAATAAGAACACTTATGGGGAGTACTAGGAGCTCTGGTGGCGGATTTGGTCCAAATGAAACAAATAGAAAGAAGATGAAGTGTCCATGAAGAACAAATACTTTCAATGAAACAGATAGGAAGCCTCAGAGTTGTAGACATACTTTTACGACAGCATGTAGCGAAACGGTGAGTGAATTTGTTTTATCTTCATTTGTAGGGATTGTCTACTTGTTCGTCAGTCATTCTTCTGCAATGAGCGATGGAACTTTGTCGAATTGGGTGGTGGAGTTCAAGGGTGTAGACGGTTCCATTCTAGTTTTAGCCTTTTAGGACCACTCAACGAGGGGATCATCTCTTGGTAAGATTTTCATATATTCCCTTGCATGGTGCTGCAAATTTGTTGTTTTGTTTGGATTCGTGTTTAAATCACTTTGAATATACTGCGGATATCGCCTGCTACTGTTAGCAAATTCTGAACATTTTCAGTTTTCTCCTTTTATGTGATCTCTTTGTATATATGTGTCTTTTCTTACTTATGAAACTAAACTAAGAGTGTTGATTGGAAATCTAGAGGAAATGTAGTCACAGATGATAAACAAACATGTTTAACTCCTTCCCTTTCTTTTGTAAAATGTCTTCGACGTTTAAACATGAATCGTTCAACATATCTCTCAGTATTAGTGTTGAAGATTTTGATTGATTGATTTATTGAATCAGCAGAATTACTGGGGTAGCTGCAGGATAAAATAGAATTGGGGAGATTTTTTTTTTGACTAGGGCAATGAAGACTGATCTTTCTTTCCTTTGGCGGTGTTGCTAAATTTTTACCAAAAAATCGAAGTCAGTCTTTGTTGATTTGGTCAAGATTTGTATAACTACGAGAAATAGCCCGATTTATAAAGGGGATATCACTGTTAGCGGAGGTGATACCAATTGAGCGATCCGACGGTCAAGATCTATTAATATTTATTTGTCATATATGAAATGGTACCACCCCCAAATAATACCGGTATCCCCTTTATAAATCATGCACAGCTACGCCCAAATGAAATGAAAGTCAAGCGAAAGAGTCCAACATAGCCGGTCATCTACCCCGGTCAGCAATAGAAATACGCATCATCCGTTGAATAAATAAACCAACGATCACAAACAAACCCTAAACTAAAACGGGCAGTTTTCTGACCTTTATAAGAAGAATAGTTGTCCCCTTGCCTCCTCTTCTTTATTCATTCCTCCCAGATCTGTGTAGAAGAGAAATGGAGATTCCAAACCCTAAAAATCAAACAACAGCCAACATATCTCTCTCATCTGTAAGTAAATCTATATACATCAGGATCCATCAATGGCCGATTCCTCAAAAGCATCAACTAAAACTCATCCTCACAATGATTTTTCCTCTCAATGATATTATGTTTCGTGTTTGTTGCTTCGTCTACCTTTTTTATTATTTCCTCCTTCCAATAATCCTCCCAAATCTGCTTTGGATTTATCGGTGTATTTCGAGTATCTTTCTGGTTGACTGACTGGTTGGGTATTATCATTAGTACAAGCAATCATGAAATGTATCATTTGATGAATTTTATTTGCCATGAAATGTACTAGTATGCTTCTTAATTTTTGTATTAAGTTAAACTATCCTAGCTAGTCATTTACTTGTTATTTACCAGCCATTTCAGTTTGTATGTGAAAAGCAATCATAATAATATAAGAAGATCAATTCTAAGTTGTCATTTGCAGCAGTTATGGCTTGTTGTCTAGTCCTTAAATAGATTCAATGGTTTTATTTTAATTGCTGTTTACTTAGATGTGAATCTGATTATGAACAAGCGGAGATAAAAACTTTGAACTTATGAATATTGTTTTCTTTATCTGACCCTTGGCTTGTATCATCTGAAGCAATCCTTGGGTTAACTTCTTGTATCATGTGCTAATTCTTATAGGATCTGGAAATGTTGTCATATGAAACCATTGTGCTTAATGATGCTCCATATCAGCCATTTGAGCCGTTTATTTCCCACACAACATTGTTTTAAATTCTAATCATGTCCTATTTTAGCCTACTGTAGTGTTTATATTGTTATTGTTGTTTGTTTTGGGTGATTAAAAGAGATGTTTGTGATAATTTTTGTTAATGGAGAAGTGAGAACTCTCTTAGGTTCTTCTCACTCTCTGTTTTCATTAACTTAGAAGATGATAATTTTCTCTTTCTTCACTTGGTCAAAATATGAGACCCAAGCAAAGAGTTACATGTGGACATCTCTTGTCCATACAACTTCTATTACAAACAGATGCATTATGTCATGACTAAAACAGATGCATTGTGTCATGACTAAAACAGATAATTGTCATGACATTAAATAGAACATTACATTAACTCTCAACAATCTCCTCATTAATGTGATGTTCTTCTACTCCTAGTAGTTCACGGAAATGTTGAAATTTACCTTTGGGAAGTGCCTTGGTGAATATGTCCGCCAATTGGTCTTCCGTCTTGCAATACTTGAGTTCTATCTCACCATCTTCAACCGCTTCTCGAATGAAATGGTACTTGAGTTTAATGTGCCTTGCTCTACAATGCTCAACCGAATTTTTGGACATAGCTATTGCTGATTTGTTGTCACAAAAAATTACGGTGCTTTCTTCTTGCTTCTCTTGAATGTCTTCCATTATTCTTCTTAGCCATACAACATGAGATGTAGCTATTGATGCCGAAATGTACTTCTCTTCCGCCGTGGATTGAGCTACGGTTTCTTGCTTCTTCGATGCCCATGTGAATATACCTGAACCAAGAGAAAAAGCATACCCCGATATACTCTTCATGTCATCAATACATCCTCCCAAGTCGCTATCACAATAGCCAACTAATTTGACATCCAACTTTCTTGAATACATGATTCCAAAATTCATTGTTCCTTGAATATACCTTAACAACCTCTTTGCCACTCCAAGATGTAAATTACTAGGTGAACTCATGAACCTATAAAGCATACTTGAAGCAAACATAATATATGGTCTTGTGTGTGTAAGGTATAACAAGTTTCCAATAAGACCTCTATAGTAAGTCTCATCAACTTTTCTTACTCCATCATCTTTCTTGAGTTTCTCATTCACTACAAGTGGTGTTGATGTGGGATTACAACCAAGCATACCAAATTTCTTCAACACCTTTTCGGCATACTTGCTTTGAGAAATGAACACTCCATCTTCACTTTGATGAACTTCTATACCAAGGAAGTACTTGAGCAAACCCATGTCACTCATCTCATATTTCATCATCATTTCTCTCTTGAATTGCTCAATCATATTAGCATCATTACCCGTAAAGATAAGATCATCAACATACAAGGAAACGATGAGAATAAACGTACCTTTTGTCTTCACATATAGTGTAGGATCACTCTTGCTTTTGTTGAAGTTTTTCCTTTTGAAGTATCCATCTATCTCACTATACCAAGCTCTTGGTGCTTGCTTTAGTCCATACAAAGCTTTCTTCAACTTGTACACCTTATCTTCTTCTCCTTCCACCACAAAACCTTGTGGTTGTTCTACATAGACTTCTTCATGGAGTTCTTCATTCAAAAATGCCGATTAGATATCAAGTTGATAAAGTAACCAACCTTTTTGGGAAGCCATAGCAATCACAGCTCTAATGGTGTCAAGACGAGCAACCGGTGTAAAGTCTCATTGTAGTCGATGCCGGGTTGTTGTGAGTATCCCTTTGCCACCAACCTTGCTTTGTGCCTTTGAACCGATCCATCCACATTGTACTTCACCTTGTAGATCCACTTCACACCAATAACTTCTTTGTAACTTGTCCTTGCTACCTTCTCCCATGTATCGTTCTCGTCAATGACAAAAACTTCTTCTTCCATAGCTTTTATCCAAATCGGTTCTTTTGATGCTTCTTCAAAATTTTCCGGTTTTACCGTACAAAAGTTACACCTTTCATACACTTCACTCAAACTTCGCATCTTCTTTGGTGCCGAAGGTGATGATGTTGATGCACTAGTACTTGGAGACATACTTGGAGATGCTCCTTGTCTTGTATTTGGTAGTGTTTGAGGTAGTTCTTCCTCATTTTCTTCACCTTCTTCAACTTCATTTGTTGCTGAATTTTCTTGCTCTTCATCAACAATAATGGTTCTCTTCTCAATTTTACCTTCTTCCCAATT
>JAJJMB010004519.1:0-18113 GCA_023531105.1 Papaver atlanticum | reverse complement strand
GATATTTCAAGCCGAGTTTATCTCACTTATCTATTTAAAGAAATCCGAGTTGAAAGCTTTTTGCTTTAGCTACGTTCATCATTATTCTTGACAAGTTTAGTTAGAAAAAATTTATTTGTTGGAAACTAAATATTAAGTCAAAAGATGATCATGTGGAAATTGCCTTGAAACATCTTACATGATTTGTGTGAGACAATCATTTGATGTCGACTTGGAAAGTTTTGTATTGATCATTCGATCACTTGAAAATTACTTGAAGCTAATAGTTTGTGTGAGACAACTATTGTCGTCTTCTAAGGATGTTTCAACGATTGAAATGGGAGTTTAGAAAAAAAAAAACCTTTGTCTGGATACAGCACAATATGCGTACCTAGTATGCAAACTGTTTTGGTATGATTCAGGTCCGGGAACCTTGTTTGCATACCTAGTATGCGAACGGTTTTAACTGTTAAGTCCTGGAACCTTGTTTGCATACCTAGTATGCGAACGGTTCTACCTGAGTTAGGTCCGAGACAGCTGTTTGCGTACCCGTTTACAAACGGCTGGACAAGACCAAAGTCTATAAGCTATAGTTTGCGTAATGGTTTGCAAACTTAGTGGTTAAAGTTCTAAAATCGGTTAAGTATGTTTTTCATACTCATGAACAAAACACATTTATGAATTAAGGAATGCAATCTTTGCAAACCGTGGCTTGATGTTCATGAATTGATTCTTATATAAGTACTTTGTACAATTACGAATCAATCCTATTTCGATTCAATTTGTTCATATATATTTCTATGATATAGTGAACAATTGAACAGCTCTATGAAACACAATTAGATTCATTTAATTATCATTCATGATTGATTGATCATCATATTTGATTATCATTCATGTTAGATGAAAGTGGTTAAGACAAAAGTGTTAATGTGGCTAATTTCGATTAACTGTTATTGAGCTAACTCAATATACACATTTAGGTACGGTTACCCGTATCTAAATGAAGGTATATTTCATTTGTGTGTTACAATCTAAGGCCATCTAACGGTGGAGAGATATTGCTTTGGTTTTAAGCAAACTTAGATTAAATCTTAAAGCAGGATTACATCTAACGGTGAATATTGAATGCTTTGTCACTAAGCTATCTTAGCTTTGATTGTAAGCAAACCCTGATTTGAAAGACTATATAAGGGAGAACTCTAGCAACTGGAAAACCTAATCCCGACACTTTCTTGTATCTTAGTTGCGTACTAGAGTCGATTCTCCTTTAACGTAGGTTTTTCAAAAACCATTATAGGTTAACGACTTGAAGACTTCATTTGGGATTCGTGAAGACAGATCCAACTATTTTCTCTGTAGTTGCGTATTCTGATCTTCCTTCTTCTATCGTATTGAGTACTATCTTTTCTAAGATTTGCTTGAGATTTATCTCCAATACGTAAGATATAAAAAGTAATCACAAAGTTCTTTGACTCAGAATTTGTGGTTCCACAGCAACTTCTTCCACTACCATATAGTTAAGTTATTGTGAGGTGATTGATATTTCTAGGATGTTCTTCGGGAGTATAAGACCGGATTATTAATTGGTTCCTGTTCACCTTGATCTATCAAAAGACGGAACAAAAACTTCGTAGGTATTTTTATGGGAAACAGGTTTATCTATCATAATAGACTTATCTGTGGGGGACATATTTGTTTATAAGTCTTCGACTTTGGTCGTAACAACTCTTAGTTGTGGTTGAGATCAGCTAATGGAATCAAGTGCGCAGAATCCGGCGTGGTTCTAGAGGCGTAAGGAACGCGACGGTACCTTAATCGGTGTGATACTTGGTTAGGGCTCAACTACATTCCAGTCCGAACATAATTTTTAATAGGCTAGTGTCTGTAGCGTCTTAATACAGTGTGGTGTTCAAATCTGGACTAGGTCCCGAGGGTTTTCTGCATTTGCGGTTTCCTCGTTAACAAAATTTATGGTGTTTGTGTTATTTCTTTTCCACATTATATTTGTTTATATAATTGAAATATCACAGGTTGTGTGTAGTTCAATCAATTGGTCAATCCGACCTTGTTTGTTGGATATAAATTGATTGACACTTGGGCATTGGTATTTTGTACCGTCCAAGTATTTCTCACATCAATCAGGCTCATAGATTTCTATCTATTTGATTTGATGATTGATTTGAGAAAAAAAAGATATAACTCTTTGATATCTTTCTTGGTTGAGCTCGCTTTATAAGATGGTGCTCTCGAAATAATATTGGAGTTAGTCCATACAGATTGTCGAACGAATTATTGGGTGTGGTTGTTATACCCCCGTTTTTTTAATTGGTATTAGAGCAGGCAAACACGTTAAAAATCTCATAAGTATGTGCTTGTAGCAATCTGACTTTATGGATAGTAAAGTCTCAATAAACGCTTCACCAGGTTTAGATCTACCCAACTCCGAGTGTGTTCTAGAAACCATCGATGAGGTTGAGTGTCTTGATCTAGGGAAAATCATCAAAAATCTTTGTCGAGAAAAATAGCGATTGATAAGGAAAATTGATGGTCTTCATTGCGAAATTTATATCAAAAACTTTGATCTTCGATAAAGCTCTGAAGAGGTAGTTAATCTCTAGAAGAAGTTGGACGAACAAATCCGGATCAATTATGATCTTGTTGCAGAAATTGCAAAAGGTAAGGATATAAAGTCCGTCAAAGAATCTTAAATGGAATTAAATAACTACTTTGATCCTTCCTTGAAGGATTGTTGCATGTCAGGAGATAAACGAGGTTTAGGCTTTGTGAAACCTGATGTGACTCAGAATTTCTCAGATGAGTTTAAAGATGTTGGTACATGTATGTTTTGTGGTTCTTGTGATCATTTTCAACATACATGTATGCCTTTCAAGATAAGTTTAAAGGTTGCTAGTTATCTTCACAAGAAATCTGAACAACTATTTACTGCTCTAAAAAGGTGTACAAAACTAACCAGAAAACCCAAATGGGATAGTAGTGTTAGTATGGGAGCTTTTGCTCTAAAATAAACATCACCCTTTCAATGGTTTCTTGATAGTGGATGTAGCCGGCATATGACTGGATATCTTTCTTGGTTTGTGAACTCGAGCGATTTTGAAGGAGGTCCAGTAACATTCGGAGATGAGAGTTGTTGCTACATAAGCAAGAAGGGAACGATCAAACTACTAGGCGTTCCTGAAATCCATGATGTCGTATACGTTAAAGGTATTGAAAAAGCAGGGGTCTAACAACCTCACCAAATATTTCGCTTACAAATCTGTATGGACTAACTCTAATATACTTTTAAGAAAATCAACTAGACAGTCAGACTCAATCTTAATAAAAAGTATATCAAAGAGTTATATCTCAATTTCTCGATTCAATCCCAACTCAAACAAATAGAAATCTGCGAGTCTGATTGAATACAAGAGAAATAAACTTGAACGGTACCAAAGACCAATGTTCAAGGATCAATCAATTTCAATCAACAACCAAAAGTTGGATTTACCAATTGATCGATACAAACGCACAACCTGTGATATTTCTATTATATAACAAAATATAATGCGGAAAAGAAATAACACAGATACCATAAGTTTAGTTAACGAGGAAACCGCAAATGCATAAAAACCCCGGGACCTAGTCCAGATTGAACACCACACTGTATTAAGCCGCTACAGACACTAGCCTACTACAAACTAACTTCGGTCTTGACTGTAGTTGAACCCCAATCAATCTCACATCGATCCAAGGTACAGTTACGCTCCTTACGTCTCTGATCCCAGCAGGATACTACACACTTGATTCCCTTAGCTGATCTTACCCACAACTAAAAGTTGCGACGACCCAAAGTCGAAGAATTTAATAAACAAATTTATATCACATAGAAAAGTCAACAAGAATATATAAATCTATCTCCCACAGAAATACCTACGAGTTTTTTTCCGTCTTTTGATAAATCAAGGTTAACAGGAACCAATCGATAACCCGGACTTCTATTCCCGAAGAACAGCCTAGAATTATCAATCACCTCAAAATAATCTAAATCGACTAGGGAAACAAGATATTGCGGAATCACAAACGATGAGACGAAGATGTTTGTGACTACTTTTTTATCTTGCCTATCGGAGAAACTAATCTCAAGCCAATCTTACGATTGCACTCAATCACGATAAAAACAGCAAGATCAGATCACGCAACTACAGAGAAAATAGTTGGTTCTAGCTTCACAATCCCAATGAAGTCTTTAAGTCGTTAACCTACAGGGTATCGGTAGAAACCAAAGGTTAAAGGAGAATCGACTCTAGCTTATACAACAAGTATCACACAGGAGGTGTGGGGATTAGGTTTCCCAGTTGCTAGAGTTCTCCTTGGTAACAAAGCATTCAATATTTAATGTTAGATGAAAACCTGATTAGATTCAAGCTAATATCTTTCAACCGTTAGATCGAACTTAGCTTGTTATACACAATTGAAATATACGCCATTTAGGTTCGAGTAACCGTACCTAAACGTGTACACCTAGTTGGTTCAACAGTAGTTAACCAATGGTTAGCCATATGAGCACTTTCATATCAACCTTTTTAATCTTCACCATAACTAGTTCAAATGACTCAAATGAACTAGTTCGAGAGTTGTTCAATTGCTTAAATCTTTTAGAAGTATACAAGACACAATCGGAGCAAAATTGGTTTTGATTCACTCGAATCGATTCATGAACATTATAGCCATTGTTTGCAAATTGCATTCCTTAATATATAAATGTTTTAGTTCATGAACAAACAAATTTTAGAAAGTAACACACTTAAGTATGCGTACGGGTACGCGTACTTAAGTAACCGGATTTGAGTTTTTTTTGGTTTCCAAACTCAGCAGAAATTCACGGACGTGAACTTTCCGCCAGTATGCGTACGGGTACGCATACTTAGGTAACCGGATTGAGTTGGTTTTGATTTCCGAACTAAACAGAAATTCACGGTCGTGTACTTCCGTCAGTATGCGTACGGGTACGCATACTTACCCAGTCTCCATCAACCATTTAGTACACACACAAGTATGCATACATTTGGTTCCCGGTTTTGGACTTATACACTAATGCGCGAACACATTATATGCTTATATCCAAAGATGGTTACATGTTCTAAACTCTTTATTTCAACCATTGAAACATTTTTCGAGAAATAGATAAGCGAGATAAACTCGACTCGAAATAGCAAATGTGTATAATCGAAGTCTATATAGCAATACGACTTTTGTCTCAAGATAGGAGACAGAGTAGATAGACTTTTGAGTGATAGATAAGTTCAAGTCTCCACATACCTTTTTGTCGATGAAGATCCACCAGTTCCTTGAGTAGTTCTTCGTCTTTGCATAATGAAGTCGTGGAGTCTAGAGCTCAACTACACTTTCTATCCTAGTCTGAGACTTAGCTATAAGTAGACTAGAAATCAAGACTTATAGTTTTGGACACTAAACTTGACAACAAGCTTGAGATAGCAACGCTTGCGAGTTCGACCGAGCAATGCTCTAACAGGTATGACTGCTAATCTTCTTTTTGTTGGTCAAATTTGTGACAAAGGCCATAAAGTTGTCTTCAATGCGAATGGATGTGATATTGTAGACAAGACTGGAAAAGTGATTTTTCAGGGAACTCATGGTAAAAATAACTGTTATCTCCTGGATACTCGGTTTAATAATTGTTACAATTTGACTAAGGTGGAATCTACACATCTTTGGCATGAGCGTTTTTGGCACATCAATTACCTCCTTCTAACTAAGATCATTAATAAAGAACTTATTAGAGGTGTTCCCAAAATAAATGCTAATATATTGATGGTGTCTGAGAAAGCGCTGCTTGACTTAGGAGCCAGTGTGAAACTACTCCCATACCATGTGTACCTTGAGCTAGGACTTGGTGAGATGAAACCTACCCAGATAACACTTCAGTTAGCTGATAGGTCCGTAAAAATTCCTCGTGGTGTGATCGAGGATGTTCTTATTGAGGTCGACAAGTTTATTTATCCAGTGGATTTTGTTATCCTAGATACCCAACCTGTCCCTGACCCAGAGAACCAGATACCGGTAATTCTAGGTCGCCCGTTTTTAGCTACATCTAATGCGATCATCAACTGTCGAAACGGTATTATGAATCTGTCTTTTGGTAACATGACCATTGAGCTGAACATTTTTCATATTAGTAAGTTACCCTCTGAACGAGATGACTCGAGCATAGAAGAGGTCAACATGATAGGAACATTAGTCGAGGAGTCATTACCAAACACTTTGTTAGAAGATCCACTAGAGAAATGCCTAGCCCATTTCGGGATTGATTTTGATGATGATAATGTGATTAATGAGGTGAATGCTTTGTTAGATTCAACCCCTTTGTTTGACACTAGCAATGTTTGGAAATCTAAGTTCGAACCATTACCAGTCTCTGAGTCTACTCTAGTTCCTTCGTTAGGAAAGCCTCCTAAGTTGGACCTTAAACCATTACCAGATACCTTGAAGTATGTGTTTTTAGGCCCAGCTGAAACTTTACCTGTGATTGTAGCATCCAACTTGGATAGTGATCAGGAAAGTAGGTTAGTAACCGTTCTTCAAAACAACAAGGAAGCTTTAGGATGGACCATAGCAGACATTAAGGGTATAAGTCCTATAGTTTGTATACATCAGATTTATTTAGAGGGAGAAACCAAACCTTCTAGGGAGATGCAATGTCGAATAAACCCTAATATGAAAGAGGTAGTTCGAACCGAGGTTCTTAAGTTGTTAGATGCAGGCATTATCTACCCTATTTCAGACAGCAAGTGGGTCAGCCCGGTTCAGGTTGTCCCCAAGAAATCCGGTATTACTGTAGTCCAGAATGAAAACAATGAGTTAATCCCAACTCGAGTGACCACGGGTTGGCGTGTTTGTATTGACTATAGGAAATTGAACAAGGTCACTAGGAAGGACCACTTTCCCCTTCCTTTCATCGACCAAATGCTAGAGAGATTAGCTGGACATAGTCACTACTGCTTCTTAGATGGCTACTCCGGATATAATCAGATCGTTATCGCCCCTGAAGACCAAGAAAAAACTACTTTTACCTGTCCCTTTGGTACCTTCGCGTATAGACGCATGCCTTTCGGGCTTTGTAATGCCCCTGCAACTTTTCAGCGTTGTATGATGAGCATATTTTCTGACATGGTAGAACGGTTCTTAGAGGTCTTTATGGATGATTTTTCAGTATTTGGTTCGTCTTTTGATGAGTGCTTGCATCATCTGTCATTAGTTTTGACTAGGTGTAAGGATAAGAATTTAGTGCTTAATTGGGAGAAATGTAATTTCATGGTCCGTTCAGGAATTGTTTTAGGGCATATCGTATCATCTAAGGGTATAGAGGTAGATAAAGCCAAAGTTGACCTTATTAAGACTTTACAGGTCCCAAAAACCATAAGAGATATTAGGTCATTCTTAGGGCATGCAGGTTTTTATCGAGACTTCATTAAGGATTTTAGCTTAATTTCTAGACCTCTTTGCAATTTGCTTGCAAAAGATGTTAAGTTTGTCTTTGATGATGCTTGTTTAGAGGCTTTTGAGAAGCTTAAGACTTTACTCACTACCGTCCCCATAGTCCAAGCACCTAACTGGAACCTACCCTTTGAGATCATGTGTGATGCTTCAGATTTTGCTGTTGGTGTTGTGCTAGGTCAGCGAGAAAACAAATTACTCCATGTGATTTACTATGCTAGCAAAACTCTGAATGATGCCCAGTTGAACTATAGTACTACGGAGAAGGAACTGTTAGCCATTGTGTTCGCCTTAGACAAGTTTAGATCCTATCTCTTAGGTTCTAAGGTTATAATCTTCACTGATCATGCTGCTTTGAAGTATCTTCTTTCCAAGAAGGATACAAAACCTAGATTGATTAGATGGATCCTTTTGTTGCAGGAATTTTCCTTAGACATTAGAGACAAAAAAGGTGCAGAAAATGTAGTAGCAGACCACTTGTCTAGGCTTGTTGTGGATACCCCTGATGATTCTCCCCCTGTTAGAGACAGTTTTCCTGATGAACAACTGGTATGCGAATATAGTGAACTATCTTGTTACTGGTCGAATTCCCCAGCATTGGGGTAAACAAGATCGTTCTAGATTTTTAGCTGAGGTTAAGCACTTCTTTTGGGATGATCCTTATTTGTTTAAGTATTGTCCAGACCAGATTATTAGGAGATGTGATAGACGCATTATTGTGTCTAATATGTCTCAATTGTATATTTTGTTAGTGTTCGATTTTGTATTTATTTTGTTATTTTATGTCTTTGTAGGTATTTTTAGAGAAATAAGCTCTTGCGGCGAAATTGGCTCGAAAAGTGGTGTTTTACACCCCAGGATAGAGTACTAAAGGCACCCCAGAAATGCACCGGAAGCATCCCAGAAATGTGTCGGAGGAACCCCGGAAAAATTACTATCTACGCCCAAAAATTACTATTTGCACCCATAAGACAAGTGCTAAAGGGACACCCGTGCAGGATTAGGGGGAGGACATGTTCTTCTCAAATTCAAAAAATGAATTTTGGCGGGAAAATATTTTCATTAACAGCAGAATTTCAATCGGATGTATGGACGTGATTTAGTGAGATTAAATCCCTGAAACTTAGTGGGTAGACGTGATATGACTATAGAAAGCTAGTATGGGTGATTTTATCGATCAAATTTGGCTGGATAACTTGGTTTAATCCAAACAGGGAGTTGTAGGAAAAACATGAGCTTGCATGAGTTGTGAGAAATTTAAACGTGTACTGCACGTGATTGGAAGACTTAATCGATATTATAGAGCGTGAAGAAGGTATAGAAGGAAATAAATACAGCTGCAGATGCGTGAAAATCAAAATCAATGAAAAAAATGGAAAAAAATATACCCGAGTAAAAGAAGATTATTTGTAGTTAATGGAGGAGATTCAATGTCGCAATGATGTATAAATAGGTTCCTAGGATCACATAGAAGGGGTGTCGAGAGTTTGGGGTCTATAGGAGAGCTCAGGAGGCGTGAATCAAGAGTTTTCAAAACTCTGTTGTTGCTGCTGCTGCTGCTCGTTAAGAACAGGGAAACAGCGACGGTTTCTTCAACTGGATGTAACAGTTTCTTTAACTGGTTTGCAACATTTATCTTCGTTGTAACAGTTTCTTCAACTGGTTTGCAACATTTATCTTCATTGTAACAGTTTTTTCATCCTCTTCTGCAACATTTATTTTCAGATTTGTAACGATTATCTTCATCATAACAGTTGAGAGTTGAAACAGTCGGTCTGTAACGCACCTTTGCTGTTGCAGATTTCCTGTTTCATTATTTTCTCTTCTTGTAAACACTTTTTGAGCCATGAATATATATTTTGAGTGTGTTTTCGACATGATGAGTTAAACCCCAACACTGGGACGACGGAGGAGGCCGAACTTCATACATGGGTAAATTTATTTTTATTCTTTTTATGACTTTTGCATTAAAATTAATTAAAATATGATTTGATTAAATTGGTTGTCATTTGATTAGATGGGTCATGCTTAGCTTAGGTGATTTGATGTCCCATGCTTAACATTTACAATCAATGTTTTGAGAATCTACCTTGGCAAAAATAGAGTCCATGTTTATATTTCTTGAGCTAAAATTGTTGAGAATAAATATTTGAACCTTATGTTATAAAGATTGGATAAATCCTAAGTCCCAGTACCTCTCGCCCATTGTTAATAGTCTTTGTATATATTTATTTAGTATTTTTAAAAACTTTAATCTCTACGAATCCGAGTGAACGACAACCCTATTACTACCACTATTCAAAATTACATCAAGATGTATACATGAAATTGATCAGTCAAGTATTATTTCCTTTTGTCATGATCATGCTTGTGGGGGTCATTTTAGTGCTAAGAAGAATTCTGCTAAAATATTGCAGTGTGGATTCTATTGGCCTTCGTTGTTTAAAGATTCCCACAGTTACTGTGTTACTTGTGAACGTTGCCAGAAATTAGGAACCATTTCCCGTAGGAACATGATGCCCTTGAACCCTATCTTAGTTGTTGAGGTCTTTGATGTGTGGGGTATTGACTTTATGGGTCCGTTTCCTAATTCTTTTGGTAACTTATACATCCTTGTCGCTGTAGACTATGTCTCTAAGTGGATTGAGGCGGTTGCGTGTAAAACCAATGACCATAGGGTCGTAGTCCAGTTTTTGAAAGAAAATATACTTACACGTTTTGGTACGCCACGAGCTATAATTAGTGATGGAGGTTCACACTTTTGTAATAGACCATTTGCTCTTTTAGTGAAACAGTATGGTATTACCCACAAAGTAGCTACCCCATATCACCCACAGACTAGTGGTCAGGTAGAGGTCTCCAATAGGGAAATTAAGCGTATTTTAGAGAAAACAGTTAATCCCAATAGGAAAGACTGGTCATTGAGGCTTACTGATGCCTTATGGGCTTACCGTACTGCGTTTAAGACACCCATTGGAATGTCACCTTTTCGTTTAGTATTTGGCAAGGCATGTCACCTGCCTGTTGAGTTAGAGCATAAAGCCTATTGGGCTATTAAGCAGCTAAACTTTTCACTTGACAAGGCAGGAGCTCACAGAAAGCTCCAGCTCGATGAGTTGGACGAGATTCGTAGAGATGCATACGATAGTGCTAAGGAGTATAAGAACAAAATGAAACTTGTGCATGATAAGAATATTTTACGGAAGTCATTTTCTCCAGGTCAAAAAGTTCTTCTGTATGACACTCGTTTGCATCTATTTCCCGGGAAGTTGCGCTCTCGGTGGACCGGTCCTTTTGTGGTCCGTACTGTTTTTCCTCATGGAGCTGTTGAGATCGAGACACCAGATGGTTCTTCGAAGGTTAACGGTCAGAGATTGAAACCCTTTTTAGAGCCCTTTCTTACAGGTGATGTTGAGGAGGTCCCTCTGGAGGACCCTGCTTACCCTTGATTGACCATCGGGGTCATTGTATGTTGTATATTAGTTTTTGATTTCTCTCTTCACCCAGGTACTATCTTTCCAACTTCTCTTTGTGTTATTTTTGGTACTGCTCTTTCATTAGAAACATTGAGGACAATGTTAGATTTAAGTTTGGGGGTATGGGAAAAACTTTTTAGTTGCAATAAACTCCAGAGCCTAGAAATTTATGCCTATTAAGGATGGCACTAACCAATCTAAGTGGATGGAAGCATTTTGGTTTTAGGAGTTGAGGAACCAATCTGAGTAGATGGAAACATCTATAAGAGTCTATTCGTATAAGCACAGAGCTCAGGTGTTAGAAATAACATGATAGTTTCGCCATATCTCGTTGAGTCCTTTTCACTTCTGTTTTTATTTTCTTTTTAAAATATGTTTCTCTAAGTGATTAGGTGGGCTCACGATTCAAGTTGTTACCAATGCTAGGGTGAAATAGAGTGATTGAGATAGCAAAAAAAAAAAAGAAAAAAAAAAGAGAGAGACCAGACCAATAGACCAATCGGAATAAATTTTAACACTTGGATAGCAATATGTGTGTGTTCTCCCTGTCTCCGTCGCCTAGACAAGCGTGGAATGCAGGATCCACGGGAATTACCATGTAATCTGCTGACAAGAAAGCATGCGCTTGGATCCACAAGATCTAATCATGTTGTTAGTTCTAAATAAATAAATAATAAATGTGTGTTCAATAAATCGACCGCTGGTTCCCTTGTATATGCCAGACGAGTTGATCTAGAATTAGGGTTATTGACCACTGGTCCCCTTGTATATGCCAGTTGTGTTGATATTAGTTAGACCGGTATCTCAGTCCATTAGGATAGGTTCATCTTGGCGGAGGCCTTCAGACAGATATGAGAAAACACCGTTCACCTAGTCAACATCAAAACCATCTATGTTTTTCTATATCCATCTCTTAATCTTTCCATGTGATTTGTTGACTCCGGATATTGATGTCCATAGTGAAACTATCTGAGTAGAGCCCTGTCACTTATATACGAATTTTAGTGCAAACTCGTGTACAGCAATTGGAATTTCGCATCAGGGTACTTCCTCCCGTAATCAATAAGTATGCCAACCAAGGAGGTTCTTTAGTGCCATTTCAAGGTTCTGCGTAGATAGCTAGGGTCTGGAGTAAAGGTTTTGTGGGTACACCTCTGGTAAACCCTCCCGAGACTATAACTCGGCCACTAGGGCCACCTAGGGGTTCAAAGGCTTGTTGCACATGCTAAGTGCAATCGACGATGCCTGCGACAGTGAGTTAGGATTTTATTTTGTAGATTAAATTTGCTCGGGACTAGCAAATAATAAGTTTGGGGGAATTTGATAGACGCATTTATGTGTCTATTTTCATCTCTATTGTATATATTATTAGTACCCATTTTTATACTTATTATGGTGTTTTATGTCTTTGTAGGTATTTTTAGAGAAATAAGCTCTTGCGACGAAATTGGCTCGTAAAGTGGTGCTTTACACCCCAGGATAGAGTACTAAAGGCACCCCAAAAATGCACCGGAAGCACCCCAGAAATACACCGGAGGAACCCCGAAAAAATGTTGAAAACACCCCAGAAAAAGTGTTAAAGGCACCCACCAAAATTACTAAAGGCACCCTGAAAATGGATAAGGGCCCCCCAAGGCAGCCGTGCTGTTAAAGGCACCCGCGTTTTGGATTCAGGGCACTTCACCTTCATCGTTTGAAAAGGAATTTTTTTGGCGGGAATTCTGGATTTAAATTTCCAGTTCCTGCGCTTTTGATTTTTGGTATTTTGAGGAAGATTCAGTCAGATTTTCATCTTGTTTCGGATATGTACCAGCCTGTTAGATCACAACAGAGGTGGTAAGTGCATTCATTTCAATTAAATCACAGAATCTCATCAAACAGAGGGTGTATTATTCTCGGAATATATTTTTGAAATATTTTGAAAGACACTCATTGATTGGAAGATATATTATCCTGGGATGTTATTCTGCATTGACTGAGGGATATTTGAAGCGTAAAGAGATAAACAGAACATTTCATATCACGCAGAGAAAGAAAATATGAAATTATTACCGAGAATAATATTTCTTTACTGTGAAGATTGTTAGGAGTAATTGGCGAGATTTGGAGGAGCTTCTGGGTTATAAATAGCTTCTGGGATGTAGAGGAAAGGAGTAGAGAGAATTGGGAGCAGTTGGGAGCAGCACAGAATCGAAAAATCGAAGTTGCAGGAAAAACATTTTTTCTGCTGGTGAAGAAGGTACGAAGAACATAAGACCCTTAAAGACCGTCGTTCTTCAACAGTGCCAGTGACGGTATTCCTTTATCGTTTTCTGTAACAATTGATTTTGTAACAAATATAAGTGTTACAGAACCCGATTTTATTCATTTTTCTCCCATTTCATCATTTGTGAACCATTTTTGAGCATTAATAAAGATGAATTTTGAGCATGTTTCCATGATAATGATGAGCTAATTCTCGCGTAATCAAGGCACGGAGGAAGCTATTTATGCATGAATAATTGGTAATCATTCTATTTTTCTCTAATTTGTATTTTATAATTCACTCAATCACTACTTTGTAGAATTTTAATTGTTTGCATAATTTTTCCTAATTAGTTGTGATTCAATTAGATAGGTTATGCTTTGGTTAGATAATCTATGCTTAAGGGATACAATTAATGTTTGAGAATATGCTTGATAATTTGTGAATTAAGAAAAAGAGATTTTAAAAATAATTAGAGTTTTGGAATTTTTATCATCATTTATTCATGTGTAATAGTGGAATCTAGTGTCTTGGTTATTTTCACTCTAAAAAAAACAAATTTGGATTAAAATTTTCTCTACTTTTAGTTTAAATAAATCTAAATTCAATTGCTTTCACAAGTCTTACGAACCTCATTCTTACCACTATCTAAAATTACATCAACTCCACAAGCCAATGGGGTTGCAGAAAGGAAGAATAGGAACATTCAGGAAATGGCAAGGGTAATGCTCCATAACAAAAACTTACCATTAAAGTTATGGGGAGAAGCTGTGTTCACAACATGCTATTTGATCAACCGTATATATCTACGGTCGAAGACCCTAAATACTTCTTATGAGTTGTGGTACGGTAAGAAACCCAGCTTACACTATCTCAGAGTGTTTGGCATTAAATGCTACATTCTAAAAGATCGAGAATAGAAGAGGAAATTTGATTCCAAAAGCGATTAAGGTATTTTTCTTGGTCATGCATCTGACAGTCGTGGTTTTCAAGTATACCATCTCAGAACCCATGTTATGATGGAATCAAAAAATGTTATCATTGACGATCTGAGTGATTTCCGTCATGATGACCCTCTTGCTGAATTGCCTCCAACAGAGAAAATTGAGAAAGTCAAAGAAATCCCAGAATCAGTAGAAGTTATTCCAACGGTTGCTGATCCTGACGTTTCTAGTGACGAGAAGAAAACCCCTAGTCAGGGTATTCTTGTGGAACAAGAACTTGCTCCTCCTAGGCACCTCTGGGTTCAAAGGAATCATGATACTAACAGTATTATTGGAGGAAAAGATTCTACAGCTAAAACAAGAGGACAACTTCAAAAAAATTACAATTTTGGATGTTATCTATCGCAAGTAGAACCAAAAAACATTGATGAAGCTCTTAGCAATCCGTTCTAGGTGAATGCAATGCATGAAGAGTTAAATCAATTCCAAAGACAAGATGTATCGGAACTCGTACCTTATCCCTCCAATGTAAATATTGTTGGCACTAAATTGATATTCAAGAACAAGTTAGATGAATTTGGCACAATTGTCAGAAACAAAGCTAGATTTGTCGCTCAGGGATACTCACAGATTGTAGGTATCGATTTTGACGAGACCTTTGCTCCTGTAGCACTCCTTGAGTCCATTAGATTACTATTAACTCATGCTTGTTTTCTCAAGATTAAGCTATTTCAAATGGACGTAAATTCCGCATTCTTAAATTGATGTCTAAAGGAAGAGGTCTATGTTGCTCAACCTAAAGGATTTGAAAGTTCAGAATTTCCAGATCATGTCTTTAGGCTCATAAAGGCATTATATGGATTTAAAAAAGAACCACGTGCCTGGTTCGAAAAACTAACCACTTCTCTTCTTAGAAAAGGTTTTTCGAGGGATAGTGCTGATAAAATATTATTTATCAAATGGAGTGGGAAGGATGTTGTTATTTTTCAAGTATATGTAGATGATATCATCTATGGATCAACCTCTGAAAAACTTGCAAAAGATTTTCAAGTCTCTCTTGGAAAGGAATTTGAGATGAGCAATGTTGGTGAGTTAAAATTCTTTTTAGGATTACAGATTCAACAACACAAGGATGGAATTTACTTATCTCGAGACAAATATGCCAGGGATCTTGTAAAAAGGTTCGGTCTTGAGAAGTCAACTCCAAAACTTACTCATATGCCCATTACTGGTAAGCTGCATAGAGATGAGAAAGGTATCAATGTGGATCAGAAACTTTATCGATCAATCATTGGAAGTCTTTTATATCTTACAGCTACGAGACCTGATATTTCTTTTAGTGTTGCTTGTTGTGCTAGATTTCAGGCAAATCCAAAGGAATCTCATCTTGCAGCTTCAAAGAGGATCATGCGTTACATTCAACATACTATCGGTTATGGTCTATTTAATACTTTTGATACTAACACTGATCTTACTGCTTATTCAGATGCTGATTGGACAGGAAGAGTACATCCGGGGGGTTTTACTATGTAGGGTTGAATCTTGTGGCATGGCATAACAAGAAACAAAACTCACAATCCCTTTCAACATGCGAAGCAGAATATATTGCTGCAGGTTCGTGTTGTACTCAACTTCTATGGATGAAACAAATGTTTGCTGATTGTGGAATTGACACTGGTGTAATGAAGATCTTCTGTGATAAGTCAAGTGCGATTCGCATCACTGAGAATCTTGTTGAGCACTCAAGAACTAAGCACATCGACGTAAGGTATCATTTTATTAGAGACCTCTATGAAAATAGTATCATTAACATGGAATTTGTGCCATCCGAACAACAATTGGCTGATATTCTCACCAAAACTCTAGATACTGCAACGTTTCAACACTTACGACAGTCTATTAGTATTTTGGTTCATTAGATTTCTAGCTTTTTTATGTTGGAATCTTGTAGCAATTAACATCACGTTAGATGTATCAAAATAATATAACAATAACTGAATCAAAACAACTCTACCGAAACAACTTGACGAGGGCAGAATCACAGGTTCAACAAGTTGTCCTTAACACATTAGTTCGCGGGTATACTAGAGATGAGTAATGCTAAACCTCTCACAGCGAATATGTGTCCAGGATAAGATTCTCGATATAACTTGATTTAGCACAACGCAAGTTACCTACTCTTGAACTTAGCAATATGGATTGGAAGTGAACACGCCGAGGAAAATAAAAACAAGAAGATGATGAAAAGAAGAGTCGCTTCTAGTGTTATGTGTAAAACAATTTCGAGTTGTATTTATAGGAGACGATTTCTTGCAAATCAAGTTAGGTTTAGGTTTCCGTATAAAACAAATATTTGTTTCTTGAAAAAAAAATGGAAAAAGAATTCTCCCATAAATAAAACACTTAAAGAAAATAATTTTGGAAATTGTTTTCTGAAGAAAAACTCGCCAAAAAATAAATCCGAGTAGAAAAGGGACTTTGTGCATGTATACGCGCATATCGCAAGGGTTGGAACATGTATCTTTTGCCCCACCTGCTCCACCCTCGTTTGTCAATATATCCATAAGAGTATGGTTATATAGTGGAGCTCATCTTTAGTTTTCCACAATGTGGGACTAAAGGTTCCATTTCATTCACCCAAAAATGAGTAAGTATCATTAGACCCTTAGGTCATTAGATCAAACCACACCAAGACCAAAAACCTTTTACTAATAAAATGAATTTTCTCCAATATTTTATTGCCCCTGGATTTATCTACATCTTTTAGGCAATAAAATCTTGAAGTTCCAGTGTATTGTTGTCTCAATTCCACATTTGTTTCTAGTAGTTGTATTTTGTTTCTGTTAGGTATCAAAACGTCCAAAGAAATCCTTTTTTTCTTGTAAAAGTAAGGTCGATCTTGTTGTTCTTTCGGGAATGACATTTTATGGGGGAGAGTTCTTAATTAAACTTGTGCTTAATTGCCAAATCTTTGTGGGGCTGTGGAATATTGTAGGAATTATCTTGTATCTTTATAAATTCCTTGATGAATACACTAAGTTTCGACTATGTGAAATCATCGAAACAAAGTTGATATGTTCTCTTTTAGTCATGAGTTATCTCTTTGAGAATTTCATTATGATCCCGTAGTTGTCGTACCTTTGCCAATTTATATTGACAAAAAGGGGGAGAATTATTTGGTAGTTCACACTACATACATATGGTTTACGGATCATTATGTAAGGGGGAGTGGTTTTAATTGTGAAATGAAGTATTTATTAAGGGGGAGTGATACATATCACCGTAGTATTATTGTCAAAGTTGTGATGCAATTGGACTTTGATCCTATATAATAATACTATGACACTATATAACAATAATTGAGAACATCTGTTTTCTTATTGTTATGGCTACGGATCTTCAACAACAATGATGCTGAGTTGAAAACGTTCAGAATCGCTGGAGTACTTGGAGTAGCGAAGAATTCAAGGAATGTTGAAGAGCCAAGGAAATCAAGCATGATGGATGAGAAGCTACAAAGTTTATTTATTTTGTAATCCATATGTATTGATAGTTTTGTCACTAAAATTTACAAAGGGGGATATTGTTAGAGCATTGCTCGGTCGAACTCGCAAGCATTGCTATCTCAAGCTTGTTTGTCAAGATTAGTTGATCAAAACTATAAATCTTGATTTCCAGCCTACTTATAGATATGTATCGGATTAGGATAGAATGTGTAGTTAAGCTTTAGACTTCACGGCGTTCATCGAATTGAAGACGAAGATCTACTAAGGGGAGCTTGGAGGAACTTCATCAACAAAAGGTATGTGGAGACTAAAACTTATCTATAACTCAGAAGTCTATTATATTCCATCTCCTAATGAGACTAATTCGTATAGATATATAGACTTTTATATTATACACATTTGATATTTCAAGCCGAGTTTATCTCACTTATCTATTTAAAGAAATCCG
>JAJJMB010004498.1:0-31051 GCA_023531105.1 Papaver atlanticum | reverse complement strand
CCGAGCGTCTTGTCGGTGTACTGATAGAGAATAGATGCAGGGGTCATTTGATCCCCTAATTCCCTTCTTTCTGCTACTATTTCTCTTTTACAGTTAAACTTCTTTAGGGTTCTGATAGACGCATTTATGTGTCTATTTTCATCTCTTTTATGTATAGTGTTAGTACCCATTTCTGTACTAATTTTGGTATTTTACCCCCTTGTAGGTGTTTTTGGAAAAATGGGCTCTTGCGGGAAAATTGGCTCGAAAAGTTGTTAAAGGCTCATGGGAGGACATTTGCTATTCGGACTCTCACTTTGGATAAGGGGTAACCCATTTTCAGGCAGCTGCTAAGCACAGACCGAGACTGGATAGGGGGAGGACACATTTCTTTACGTTTTCAAAAAAACAGAAAATGGCGGGAATTCTCTTCACACACAGGCGATTTTTTGGATGGATTTTTGATCGATTTTTAGGGAGATTAAAGGGCTGAATTTGATTGGGTTTGTTCCTATGGACCTAACAGGCAAGGTAAGGGTGTTGGAATGGATCCAAAGTGGCTAGAACTCGAATTGGAAGCGAAAACTTTCCAAAAATATCATGGTTTATTTTGGGCAAGTTTCTTGGTTTATTCTTGGAAACTTACGTGTAGAAGTGGAAGGAAACTCTTCTTAAAGACTTGTTTCTATCAAGGGAGGAGTTTGGAGAGCTTTTATTGATCGAATGCACGTGAAACAGAAAAAAAAAGAGGAAATATCGAAACTTGCTGTGGAGGAAAAAACCAAGTTTATTCTCGAATTTTCTTTGCTCTACTATGTATAAAAGGGTTGGTTAGGGTCCTAGGAAGGAGGGGAAGAAGTTAGGGGAAGTTTAGAGCCTTAGAGAAGCTAGAAAAACCATTGGAAGAAATCACGTTTCTGCTGGTGCAAGCCGTGGCCGGAGAAGAAGAAGAACATAAACAGCAGAAAAAGAAAGTCGCAGATTCTGTGACCGTAACTTTCAAATTTTAAACCTTTTGTAACAATTTTTGCAACAGTTATCTTCGCTTCGCAACAGTTCCGCTGTAGAAATAGGTTTCGTAACAATTATATTCGTTACAGAACCCGCTGTTCAGAACTTTTCACTCTTTTAATCAACTTTTGAACACCAAAGATGTATTTTGAGCAAGAGATTAATATGAGGAGCTAAACCCCTTAGCCGAGGCGACGGAGGAAGCCATTGTTCCATGAAAAGTGGTATAATTCTATTTTTATTATTTATTGCAATTATTTTACATGATTTTTTTGCATAGAACTTAAAAGAAAAATTGATTTTTATTGAGTGGTTGTGAATTGTTTTGATGGAACATGCTAGGTTTTGACACTTTTGATGTTTCATGCTTTGTGATTACAACTACTACTTCAAAAATCTATCAGAGGCAAATATTAGAATCACTTAAACGAAGAATATTGCATGAATATTGATTAGAGTTTATCGATTAATTGGTCAATGGTGGAATCCAGAGTCTTGGTACTTTCTTATTATTATTGAAACAATTTTATTTAATTCTAAAAAATCCTTCACAAGCCCGAGTTGAACGAACTTTACTCACCACTTTCACTACAACTTTAAAACCACATCAGGTTCTCAACACCCATTTATTGGGGTGGTTGTGTACTATTAGATGCATTGGTGGGTGTATGCGGTTACTATATCATTTATGGCATGAATCTATCTATATATAGATGGTTTGTGGTCCTCTCAGTTATTTCTCATAGGTCTTTCTTCCCTTGAAAATACGAGGGTACCCAAATATACCACAATCTTTTAAATATCAACCTATAAGTCTGTTATCTTAAGTGATCGTCTATGGACAGAGTCGATACAATACAACTTAAGTCCTATACCTTGTGTGAATGTGAACAACAAAATATTTACTTGACAATAGTTACGGTAATAATCGATAGACTATTAGGATCAATGTCAGGTAATTCGGATTAACGTACATATGTAATTTGGTTAATTGTAATAACAATTATAATGCAGAAGACAAAGTAAATGACATATCAATATTTTGTTAACGAGGAAACCGCAAATGCAGAAAAACCCCGGGACCTAGTCCAGTTTTGAATACTCTCAGAATTAAGCCGTTATACAAAATCTAATACCAACTTCGTATAGGTTAAACCAAGTAGACTACCCCTAGCTACTTAGTTTCCTCAGTATCCATGCGCCTTCAACTTCTAGAGTCACGCACGTGAATAGCAAGTCCTTTGGATCGTATTCCAAACAGTAAAGGAAGAATCTGTTTGGTAACCACTCTAATCAATCTTTGCTATAAAGATATTTGAGTTGTTGGCCAAGGATTTTCCGTTTAAACTAATAAACTCCTTTGTCTGGTTAGATCAACCTAAACTTTAATTACCGAAATAACCAAATTCTAGATTTGCAATCAATCAATGTAGATCTCAAACACAAACTATAAGGTGATGCCGATCTTACGCCACCAGTCTATCAAAGATAAACACGATTCTAGTTGGATCCCATCCGATCAAGGTTTGTGCACACAATTCACAAGATACGAAAACTAATAAGAAAAACTTTGTCGTCTTCAGATATTCATTTGTGTTCAATAATAACCTGCACAACACAACTTAAATCCTCTTGTGATCAATCACACACAGAACAGAGTCTGTTAACAATGGATTATCACAAGATGTCTTTAGATCCGAAAATGGTTGTAAAGATCACATCGATACTTTGATCTAGTTTGAGTGATCCTTATATCATAAGAGAAGGGTCTCAAGAATAAACAAACTAGGTGCAATCAAAGTTTTAACAACCGTTATCCATTCTAATCAATAATCGAAAACTAAAATAACAACTCAATTATCTAGTTTCCCACCACGGTACTCGTAGAGCTTCTTGATCCCACATAAGTCTTTAAACGAGCGGTCGTAAGGGATTTTGCCTAATTAGGGTACTTTCCTCTACGGATAGACGGCTCCACCAGAAACAACAAGAATGAAGTTTTCCTTTCTCTTAGGATAGTTTGCAAGAAATGAAAACTCAAGTATTTATAGACCGAGGTTGTTTGGGCAACAAGGAAATTCCAAACCGAAAATATTCTCAAGATATTAACATTAAAGTACCTAATTCCAGTTTTCATATTTCCAATTAATTACCAAACCATATTTCCTAAAAAATCTCTTAGAAAACTTCTATTATTAGTCTAGCACATTAACTAATAATATTTTCCGGAGGATAAGCTTTAATTGATGGTAATTAAACATATATTATGATAATCATAATTAAATGCTTTTTAGTTTTTCGGTATGGGATCGCCTTGCATCAAGGAATATTTTTGAACAATTAATGATAAGTGTTATGTACATGTTCAAACATGTCGACATCTAGAAGTTTCTCAGCAAACTCTAATTCCAAGCTTCACACAAAACATAAAGAGATATGTGAATGTTGGAAACTCGGTTTTGCTCCTTGGGATCGGTTGTACCAAACTCACAATGTAAGTTGTGATTGGTTATTCCCAAACTAGGTTGTGACCGGTTGCATCTTGCTTCCTGGAGGTAGCTTGTGATCGGTTACACCTTACTTCCCGAGTTAGCTTGTGATCGGTTATACCTTGGTTCCCACGGAAACTTGTGACCGATTACAACTAACTTCTCAAATTAGCTTGTGATCGATTACACCTTGCTTCCTTGACACTTTGATCATAATGATATGACCAAGTCTAACCACTAAAGTATTATATATATATAGCTTCGCATGTTATGTTTTCAATATAATACGACTTGAAAGATACGTTTGGAATGGAAACAATTTAAGTCAGTATTACTAACCTCAAGCGGAAGGATGATGTCCTCGTTTTAGTCGTTACTTCTTCTCATTCTTCAGGTCTTCGGAGTAATACTTGTATGTCTCAACATTCCTGAACTTTCTAGTCTAACCTAAACCAAGTTGACTCTAGTATTTAAGCAAGCGACTCTACATGAGTTTTGATACTAAAATATGATAACCAAACTTGACATACCAACGTTTGTTGGGTTCAACCGAGCTATGCTCTAACAACCCTGAATATTAACCCCTTCCTCGTCGCTCGCAACCCGAATGGGGCGTCTTCTTCATGATTATATTTTTACCTTGGCGCCTGTACCTACGCTGGTCACCCATTTGAATAAATAGGACGAGCTGGCACAACTATTGCTCATGAAGGATGAGGTGGAGATATTCCGCGAGTTGCGGAAAACAAATAGGAACACCATACGCGCCAGATTTGATGAGCAGTACGAAACGTACCAGATTGCTCAGAGGGCCCAGGCGTCTGGACGTGTGACTTTTTTTCTTTCATTTTACATATCTGAATTTTGGGGGCGATATTTGTGCCGTTTGTATGGTTAGTGTTTGTATCTATGGCTGGTGTGACATGGTGTGCGAGTACCCTTCTCTTCCCCCCTTTCTGTCTTTTTATTTTTCTTTAAGGACTCTCACACTCGTGCGGGGGTGCTTCCCCCTCCCTTTTTTTTTGCGGGTAGGAAGGATAATTAAGGCATGTATGATGGATAATGTGGGGTAGGAAAAATGCGCCTCCCCCTTCTTTTTTTTTTTTTTTTTTTTTTTTTTTTTGCGGGGAAAAACACGCCTTCCCTTTTTCTTTTCTTTTTAAGGTATGGTAAATGCGCTTTCCCTCTCTCTCTTTTTTTTTTTTTTGGCGAGGTAGGAATGATAATTCATTGCGTGTACGAGGGATAATTCTTTTTTTTTTTGCTAAGAAACAACCATTCAATTAACAAAGAAGGTAGTTACAAACATCCACAATGGGTTCCATCCTAACCAGAGAGTTCAGAAAAGGAGGAATAGTAGCCCAAGAGTTTTTAATACTAAACTTCCTAGCCCGACGTGCAAGCCGGTCAGCTATCTTATTCATAGCACGCTTAATATACACAACATTGCGTGTACGAGGGATAATTCGAGGTAGGACAAACACACCTCCCCCTCTATTTTTTGCGGGGAAAAACGTGCCCCTCCCCTTATTTTTTTAAGGCGCCTTCCCCTTTTTTTCTTTTTCTTTTTTGTTTACGGGGAAAGATAATTCGAGGTAGGCAAAACACGTATCCTTCCCTTCTCTTTTTTGTGTGGGGAAAAACGCGCCTCCCATTTTCTCTTTTTCTTTTTTGTTAAGGTACGCAAAATGCGTTTTTTCTCTCTCTTTTTTACGGGGTTTGAAGGGGAATTCAAGGCAGGCAGAGCGCGGAGGAAGGATAATTCGAGGTAGGCAGAACCCGCATCCCACCCTCCCCTATTTGTAAATCTATATGTTAGCTAATTGGGTGCACGAAGCAACCTGTAGCCTTTTGTAAATTTGAATATCAGCCGATCGGATGAGCGGAGCAACCCGTATTATTTTATAAATTTGTACCTCAGTCGACCGGATGCGCAGAGCAACCGGCAGCCTTTTGTAAACTTGTATGTCAGCCGACCGGATGCGTAGCAACCCGTAGCCTTTTGTAAACTTATATTTCAGCCGACCGGAAGCGCGGAGAGACCCGTAACCTTTTGTAAACTTGTATGTCAGCTGACCGGATACGCGGAGAAAACCGTAGCCTTTTGTAAAGTTGTATGTTAGCCAACCAGATGCACGGAGAAACCCGTAAACTCTCGTAGATTTGTATGTCAACCGACCGGATGCACGGAGCAACCCGTAGCTTTTTTTGTAAATTTGTATGTCAGTCGAACGGATGCGCGGAGCAATCCGTAGCTTTTTTGTAAATTTGTATGTTAGCCGACCGGATGCGCAGGGCAACTTGTAGCCTTTTGTAAATTCGTATGTCATCCGACAGGATGCGCATGGCAACCCGTAGCCTTTTGTAAACTTGTATGTCATCCGACCGGATGTACGGAGCAACCCGTAGTCTTTTGTGAACTTGTATGTCAGCCGACCGATTGCACGGAGCAACCCGTAGCATTTTGTAAATTTGTATGTCATCCGACCGGATGCGAAGAGCAACCCGTAGCATTTTTTAAATTTGTATGTCAGCCGTCCGGATGCGCAGAGGAACCTGTAGCCTTTTGTAGATTTGCATATTCTTTGATTGTTATTCGTAACCTTCTTTTATTACGCAAAACAGATGTTCGTACATCAATTGAACTTATGCAAAAAAGCTCTTCAGCCATTTGCCATTGATGGGAGTTTTAATTTTGGACCCATCCATCCGCCTTAGCTTGTAGTATCCTTTGTCGGTTGCTTTCCATACCCTGAACGGGACTTCCCAGTTTGCTGCAAATTTCGTAGCGTTGGCGTCCCTTTGCACATGAGGAGCGATTTTTAGAACTAACTAATCAATCTTAAAAGTTCTCTCTTTAACGCCCTGGTTCTAGTAGTTAGTCGCGCGCTTCCTATAGGCGTCTGCGAATCATTCCACGTGAGTCCTTATTTCTTCTATTGTATCGAGATGGGAAAAATGACTTACTTCATCTGGCGTGGTGTGTCTAGCCATTGCCACTCTTGCTGATGGGATTGCTATCTGCACTGGTAGGACGACGTCTTCCCCGTAGATTAATGAATAGGGTGACGCTCCTGTTGAGCTGCGCTTCGAGATTCTGTATGCCCAGAGCGCCAGGGGTAGATTCTCGTGCCATCCTATATGATGATCATGTATTGTTCTACTCAGGATTCGGAGGAGGGTCTTTTTGGTGGCCTCCGCCTGCCATTTCTTTGGGGGTAGTACGGAGTTGACGTGTGCATTCTCGTGCTATACTGTTGTAGTATATCTATTACGTCCTTATTTACGAATGATTTAGACTTGTCAGCTCTAATTATCATTGGCCTCCAAATATACAGATAATGTGTTCTTTGATAAATGTGGCTACAGTTTCCCCTGCGTAATCTTTCAGCGGTATTGCCTCGACCCATTTAGACGAATACTCTATCGTCGTAATTATGTACTTGTGTTTCTTTGAAGAATTTGGATTTATTGGGCCTATCAGGTCCAGTCCACAACTGTGAAACGACCATGGCGCTACTATGCTGTGCAGTTATGTGTGTGGCGCTCTGATTAGTGTTCTGTGCATCTGGAAGCTCAAACATTTCCTAACATGTTCCGCGGTATAGTTTTCCATGGTCGGCCAATAGAATCCCCCTTCATAGATTAGCAGGAATAATTTCTGCATTCCCTGGTGCCCAGCGTCATGGGATCTAGTCATGATTTCCATCGCCTCTTGGGAAGATAAGCATCGCAGGATCGCGTTACTATAACTCATTCGGTAAAGCACGTTTTCGTTTATGAAGAAACGAGCCGCTTTCCTCCGTATTTTGAGCGATGCTTGCCTTTCCTTGGGTAATTTACCATGCTGAAGATAGTCGATGTATGGATGCCTCCATTCGACTTCTTCTGCTGTGAAAACTTCTGCAGGCTGTGGCGGGGCTTGGCAGTCGGCACAATTATCTTGAACAACTGTTGCTTGCGTTGATATGCTTGGCCAGTGTACTCCGAGTCGTTGGAGCCTTCTATAAAGGCGTACGGTACCAGTTTGTCCACAAGTCTCTTCACACATTTCTCATAATATTTTATCCACTTCCCTCTTGTTTACACATATGGCGAGGGATCCTACCTCTGCCCGGTAGTAGCGCTCCTTGTATCACCAGAAATTGCTTCAGAACCTTTGTAGGAATGATGCGATCTTCGCTGAATTTTGCCAAATCTTCAATGTATACTTTCCTCCAATCATCCGCCTCGTCGAATGCCAAGTCTTCCTTCCAGGTGCTGGGAAGTTCTCTCCTTTTCACAGTCATTGTACCTTCGTCTTCGTCGTTTAGTTGCATCTTGCTTGCTAGAGTAGCTAGTGCATCCGTGTGTCGATTACCGCTTCTGCCTGTATGCTCCACTGTTGACTCCGTTTGAGAGATGAGGTCTCATTCTTCTGCCCGATAGGATGCTAAACGCGCTTCTTTAACATGGAAATCTCTGATTACTTGGCTTGTCACTAGTTTGGAATCTCATTTTACTTCCATGCTTCCAAGGTTAAGTTCCTTCGCCATTCTTAGACCTAACATCAATGCTTTGTATTCGTCAACATTATTGCTGCATGGGAAGTCCAGTTTGAACGAGTCGGATAGTAGATCGCCTTGTGGGGCTTCGAATACCATTCTTTTTTCTCCGCCGGTACGATAGGACGACACGTCAAAAAATATAGCCCAGGGTTTCTCTGCTTCCGCGGTTTCCACTTCTTCGGGTATGTCATCATGCACTTCATCATATCCTTCTCCTTTGAACATCGCCAGTAAATCCGTTATCGCTTGGCCTCGCACTCCTTTGGGTCTCTGATACTTGAGCTCATATTCCGACAGTTGCAACAGCCATCGAGCGGTTCTTCTTGTCAGCACCGGTTTGGATGTCAGGTACGCTATTGGGTTGGCAAGGGCTACGACAATCGTTTCGTGGGACAGCAGGTACGGGCGTAGTTTCTATGTAGCGTAGATGATAGTCAGGCATGCTTGCTACACTCGCGGGTATCTCAACTCTATTCACCTCAGTACTCGGCTAACGAAATAGATATGTGACACATTGTCATTTCCCATGTCCTGCGCCAATACGGCTCCTATTGCCAGGTTAGTAGATGATGTGTACAAGTATATAGGGACTCCCACTATTAGTGGTATGAGCACTTGAAAGCTGACTGGGCATTGCTTGAGTTTATTAAATGCAGAGAATTGCGCTTCTTTCTATGCAAACGTGACGCCTTTCCTTAGCAGAGGGAGGAACGCGGATAACAGCTGGGCGAGTCCAGGTATGAAGCGCCTTATGTAGGATATCCTTCCGATGAATGCTTGTAATTCCTTGATATTTGTCGGTGGCACCATGGTTGTGATGGCTTCGACCTTTTATGGATCCACTTGGATTCCTTCATCTGTTATCACAAAACCCAGGAACTTTCCAGATGCTTCCAACAAATGCTCCACCTCTTCCTTGATTGCGAGGGCCATTGTCCAAGGTAACTTGCGACGTCTTTGTTTTATTAGTTTAAACTCGAGTGAGACACTCAGATTATGCGCGATGAGGCTGTCGGAGTAGTCCTATCACTGCTATTTTTTCGTCCTTGCTCAAGCGCTTACTGATCTTGATGAAGCGCTTATCTGTTTGAGTTCCAATATTGACTTCCTCCATTCCGTCCATAGTAAGGTCTTATGGTGTTCGATCCTCTGGCGGAGCTTGCACTTCCCTCGCTTGTTGGTCTCACAATTCGTCGTCGTCGAACGTGATGTATGGTAACTCGGCTAGCTCTTTGTCAATACCTTCTGAGGGAGACTCTGTTACTTCGTCGATCGATGACATGACGCATTCTTGCTCGCCAGTGTGAGCTCCCTCGGCTAATTGCTATAAGCGCTATACATACTCTCCTTCTGGTTTTGAAAAGCATCGAAATCTAGGTTGTTCTTCTTGCTTCCACTTCTTTTCTTTGGGGCGAACCATTCTAGAAGGACTGAATACAAATTTAGTCGTCTTTAGTTTTTCTTCTTCTTCCCATTTAGGAAATGTGATTGGTTGTACTTCCGGTACCTCGTCTGAGTCCTCTGGGGTGTCATAAAACACCGCTTCTTCCATGTATACCTCATCCAGGTCAAATAGGTTACTCATTGCAGGGATCCGATACTGCCTGCCTCCATTGTTGGTCTTGATGTATTGATGATACGTTAAAGACACAATCTTGTGATTGAGCAACCATCCTCGCCCTAGCAGTACATGAAATTTGGTGTCGTCCTCTAAAACATAGAATGAAGTGAGCGCTCTGATGGGCCCGACCCACATTACCAAATTAACGAACCCGATAGCCATCTGCGTATGACCTCCAAATCCTTTCACGGTCATTGTCCGCATCTGTATGGATGATTTTTGCACTCCCAGGAGTTCAAGAGTGTGCATTGAAAAAGCAGGGTTCTAACAACCACACCCAATATTTCTCTTAGCAATCTGTATGGACTAACTCCAATATACTTTCAAGAAAATCAATTAGACAGTCATACTCAATCTTAAGAAAAGTATATCCAAGAGTTATATCTCTATTTCTCAATTCAATCTGCAATCAAACAAATAGGAATTTGCGAGCCCGATTGAATATAAGAAATAACTTGGACGGTATCAAAAACCAATATCCAAGTGTCAATCAATTTAATCAACAACCCAAAGGTCGGATTCACAATTGATTGAACTTACGCAAAACCTGTGATATTTCAATTATATAAAAATATAATGCGGAAAAAAAATAACACAGACACCATAAATTTTGTTAACGAGGAAACCGCAAATGCAGAAAAACCCCGGAATCTAGTTCAGGTTTGAACACAATACTGTATTAAGCCGCTACAGACACTAGCCTACTCCAAGTTAACTTTGGACTGGAATGTAGTTGATCCCTAACCAATCTCACATTGATCCAGGTATAGTCATGTTCCTTACGCCTCTGAATCCAAGAAGGACTCTACGCACTTGATTCCCTTAGCTGATCTCACCCAGAACTAAGAGCCAAAGTCGAAGAATTGATAAACAAATCTGTCTCACATAGAAAAGTCTATTGAATAGATAAATCTGTCTCCCACAGAAATACCTAGAAGTTTTTGTTCCGTCTTTTGATAAATCAAGGTGAACATGAACCAATTGATATACCGGTCTTATATTCCCGAAGAACAACCTAGAAATATCAATCACCTCACAATAATCTTAATCGTATGGCAGTGAAACAAGATATTGTGGAATCACAAATAATGAGACGAAGATGTTTGTGACTACTTTTTATCTTTCCTATCGGAGAATAAATCTCGAGATTAGAGAAGATAGTACTCAATACGATAGAAAACAGCAAGATCAGAACACGCAACTACAGAGAAATAGTTGGATCTGGCTTCACAATCCCAATGAAGTCTTCAAGTCATTAACCTACAGGGTTTCGTGAACAAACGATCTTTTTGATAAATCTTGTCGACAACCTTTAAATGAAATATCTTTCATGTTAATACCCTCTTGTCGACAACCTTTAAATGAAATATCTTTCATGTTAATACCCTCTGTGATTAAATGCAATAATTTACCTACAACGCATTCCCGATACCCTAACACCTTCACATTCTTGGTTATGTCTTTGAATTATTTTCATTTCGTCTTGTTCCGAATTTCTGAAATATTGAATTTGATTAGTCATTTTTGATATTAATTAGTAGTTGTATTTTCACACTCCTCGTGGGAACGACCTGTACTTTCCATTGTCTACTAGTTAGACGCTGTGCACTTGCAGTATTTTATTGTAAGTTTCCCAACCTATCATAGCTCTCGGACTTTACCTGACCAACTAGTACGCATACGGGTATGCATACTAAGTTCCGATCTTGGATCAACACATATGCAAGTACGCATACTGTGCTTATAATCCAATTATGGTTAAGTGTTCTACACTCCCATTTCAATCATTGAAACATTCTCGGAAGACGACAATAGCTGTCTCACACAAACTATTAGCTTCAAAGCAATTTTCAAGTGATCGAATGATCAATACGAAACATTCCGAGTCTACATCAAATGACTGTCTCACACAAATCATGTAAGATGTTAAAAGGCGATTTTCACATGATCATCTTTTGACTTTCGTTAAGAATATAAGATGAACTTGGTTAAAGCGAAAGCTTACCAACACATATTTCGAGAAATATGTAAGCGAGTTAAACTCAGCTCGAAATATCAAATGTGTATAATCGAAGTTTATATAGCTATACGACTTTTGTCTCAAATAGGAGATAGAGTAGATAGACTTTTGAGTGATAGATGAGTTCAAGTCTCCACATACCTTTTGTTGATGAAGTTCCACAAGCTCCCCTTAGTAGTTCTTCTTCTTCAATCGATGAATGCCGTGAAGTTTAATGCTCAACTGCACTTTCTATCCTAATCCGAGACTTAGCTATAAGTAGACTAGAAATCAAGACTTATAGTTTTGGAAACTAAACTTGACAACAAACTTGCGATAGCAACGCTTGCGAGTTCGACCGAGAAGTGCTCTAACAATCTCCCCTTTTGTCAATATTAGTGACAAAACTATCAATACATATGGATTACAAAATAAATAAACTTTGTAGCTTCTCATCCAAATGCTTGATTTCCTTGGTTCTTCAACATTACTCAAAATCTTCGTCACTTCCAAGTACTCCAGTGATTCTGAACGTGTTTAACTCAGCATCATAGTTGTTGAAGATCCGTAGCTATAACAATGAGAAAATAATAGCTCTCAATCATTGTTATACAGTGTCATAGTATCATTACACAACATCAAAGTCTAATTGTATCACAACTTTGACAACAATACTATGGTGATATGTATCACTCCCCCTTAGTCAATACTTCATCTCACATGAAAACCACTCCCCCTTACATAATGATCCGTAAACCATATGTATTTGTAGTGTGAACTACACATTAATTCTCCCCCTTTTTGTCAATATAAATTGGAAAAGGTACGAAAACTAGTGGGATCATAATGAAATTCTCATAGAGATACTTCATGAATAAAAGAAAACATATCAACTTTGTTTAGATGCAATCATATTGTCGAAACTGTATGCATTCATCAAGGAGTTCATAAAGATACAAGAAAACTCCTACAATATTCCACAGCCGCACTCCTCACAATGATTTGGCAATTAAGCACAAGTTCAATTAAGAACTCTCCCCCATAAAATGTCATTCCCAAAAGAACAACAAGAGCGACCTTACTTTTACAATAAAATAAGGAATTCATTGGACATTAACAAATTACATGAAACATGAATTTATATCCATAAAACTCAATTAAATTAACCACAAGAGAACCCATGATTAATTTAATCGGAAATGCTCAACATAAGAGAGAACTTACGGAGCCACACAGTACTTTCTCATAGAAGTGGATCAGGGAAAGACAAATACTGCGGAATATTCAAAGATTCATTCTATTTTTCATCAATATTTGCATAAAGACATATAATAGACTTAATCTTTGCAATCGAAAGTTCATCATATCTTCATCAATATTTGCATAATGACATAATAGGCTTAACTTTTGACATATATGGGACAATCATAGTTCACGGACGCAAACACACATATCCTATAAAAAAATTGCAATATATAAAACCAATAAAGATTAATACTGCAAAATCATCTTCCAAATAAACTTTAGAATTTAAATAAATAAATCTAAAAACATTGCAAGATGAAAATCGTTGGCAATAGCTATGTGTACTCACAACAATGGCTATTCCAAACCCTAGTTATCCTTCTTAAAACACAAGAATAAATTCTCATAAGAAGTTTCCTAGACAAAATAAAGACAACAAGCAAAAATATATTAAAAGACACCTAAACCAACAAAACCAATCATGAACGGAAATCAAAGATCACTTTCGGAACCCCCACGAGTCTTGAGTCCTTTGAGCTTGTGGTTGACAGCATTCACTGCTTCTTCATAGAAGATATCCCCATTGAGAAGATCTTTAACATGTGTCTTCATGAGAACAAGGTCTGAATTAACATTTTTCAACTCAGTTATTAACACATCAAAACCCTTCATAGTATCACCGAGTTGCAGTTTTGCATCCTCAACGTATTTAAGAAAATCATGAACCACTTCAGCAGAAACCATATCCTCATTCTCAACATCCTGATGAGTATAGGCATAGTAGCATGAGGCATCAGGATTTTGATCATTATCTTCTACTAGGGTTCTTTTCTTCCTCCCTTTGGACTCGAAATCAATACCTTTATCAAGAAAACCTCTTGCAAAAGCACCAGTGCGAGAAGGTGAAGACATTCTTGACAAAACGACAATAACCTAGAGTATGCGTACGTGACTCATTTGGTATGGTATTTAAATGGTTTCTTAGGGAAGGTAACTTTTAGAGTTTCTAAAGACAGTTCGTGACAAGTAAGTCATGGGTACCTGTACGAACACAATCCGAACCCAAAAGAAAGAAAAAAACAAAACCAAAACAAAACGTACTTTAAGACTCAACAATTATTTTTCTACGTGAAGATTTTCTTTCACAAATTTTTGGCTCAATAAATTTTATATCTCAACAGAGAAACAATTTAGAGCACAAGAGTAGCAGGAAACTTAGTTGCAACAAAAACAAAAAAACGAAGAGATTGTTGAGACACGAACAATACTTAGGCAGTGCTGTCGGTAGACAATAATTTAGCTATGAACGATAAGAAAATAGCTCGACTAATAAGAAAGCATTTACCAATAAGTATACCTGACCATATCTCACTCAACCAGGATTTTTTGTGTGAGTGAGATTTCAACCTTGTGATTAATTAGCACAAGTATGAGCCCTAAGATCATTAAGTGAATGGTGTTCACGGTTGAGTCTCTTTTTCCTTCCAATTCTGGGAAAGAATCCTTTTTGATGTGAAAAATTATCATAAAACTTACTATCATCAAGATACGACACATAGTATGGATTCTTACCTGAAGAGTTTTGTCTAAAGGATTCGACAGCCTGTTGATGAGCTCCTTGTATCCTTCAATTATCAAATTCTGGTTGTCTTTCATATCTCCATTTTTGCTTTCTTTTGGTACCCTTTTCATATCAAGAATAACTGCATCTCCATTTTTAACCGAAGAAGATCTTTGAAATCTTCTTGGACGATTTGTGTTAAAATAGATTTTGCGATCTTGAACATTCGAAGAACAATTAGAACTCACTTTCCTGGAAGGATTCACAGGGTGAGTACTACAAACAATTGGTTTAGACATACGAATGTCAGTTACACCTTTGAAAATTGAATCTAAGGTGTGTTGAAGTTAAGCAATAGAATTTTCATTCAACCTAGATTTGCTCTTACGTTCAACATGTCCTTTTGAATCACAAAAGAGACACACTCTCTGATCACCGAAGTAATTAGAGCGGACAATCTTAACACTATTGATAGACGCATTTATGTGTCTATTTTCATCTCTTTTGTGTATACTGTTAGTACCCATTTCTGTACTAATTTTGGTATTTTATCCCTTTGTAGGTGTTTATGGAGAAATAGGCTTTTGCGGCGAAATTGGCTCGAAAAGTTGTTAAAGACACCTGGAAGGACATTTGCTATTCGGACTCTCATTTTGGATAAGGGGTAACCCATTTCCAAGCAGCTACTAAACACAGACCGGTACTGGATAGGGGGAGGTCACTTTCTTCTCAAAATTCAAATTCTGTTTTTGGCGGGAAAATACAAACACATTCTGGCAGTTTTGGTGGTAGTGATTTGGAGGAGTTTGAGGTCGATTAAACCTCTGATTTTCATAGGGTAGACTCCTTATGGGTCTAGGAATCTAAAATGGGTGTTGAAATCGATTAAATTTGGCTCAATCGACGGGTTTTGATCTCAACAACAAAATATGGAAAGTCACGTGTGTGACCGATTTTAGGAAATTTTAGAGAGATTAAAGGCAAGATTTTCTTCCCAAAGCTTAATATATATCTAAGGAAGAGTTTAGAATCAAAAGGAAAGCCCAGATATGCGTGGAAATTCTAAAACAAGAAATTGCCGTAACTTTGCCGTGAAGAGAAAGCAAGAGATTTCGGATGATTTTGGAGAGATTTAATCGCCCTTTTTGATATAAATAGATTGGTTGGGTCATATAGAAGGGGTGTCAAGAGTTTGGGGGGCTGAGAAGGGCTGAGGAGGCGAGAATCAGAGGTTTACAGGCCGCTGCTACTGTTGTTTTCTGCTGGTGCGGAGCTGAAGAACACGAAGAACATAAGACGCACACGGAACAGTCGCGAAGAACACGAAGAACTTCGACCCACACCAAACCGTCGCAGAAGCAGTCTTATATTCAACTACAGAAAGATGTTATCGTTTTTGACTGTCTTTGCTTAATACTTTCAGCGACCATTACCTTCCTTACAACAAGCTTTCTGTAACTATAGCTCGTCCTTTCTAATAAAAACACCTTATTTGATCAATGAAATCAACTTTTGAGCATATTTCTAATATGAGGAGCTAAACCCCTTAGCCGAGGCGACGGAGGAAGCCATTGTTCCATGAAAAGTGGTATAGTTCTATTTTAATTATTTATTGCAATTATTTTACATGATTATTTGCATAGAACTTAAAAGAAAAATTGGTTTTTATTGAGTAGTTGTGAAGTGTTTTGATGGGACATGCTTGGTTTTAATACTTTTGATGTTTCATGCTTCGTGCTTACAATTATTACTTCAAAAATCTATTAAAAGCAAAATATTAGAATCACTTTAAAAGAAAAAATTGCATGAATATTGATTAGAATTTATAACTTAATTGGTCAATGGTGGAATCTAGAGTCTCGGTATTTTCTTATTATTGTTGAAACAACTTTATTTAATTTTCGAAAATCCTTCACAAGCCCGAGTTGAACGAACTCTACTTATCACTTTTTACAACAACTTAAAATTCACATCAACTATCGCTAGGAGATTTCTTCCTTTCGTGTGATGTGGAGATTCCTTGATTAGAGGAAGAACCCAGCACATCTTTTCCAATAGGAAGGGATTACGATTTAGCTTCTGGAACTGAAGTCTCAGTTGAATTAGAAGCGACTGGTATAGTGGACTCTTCAGAACATCCTTGAATAAAGAGTTTACTCAAAAGACGTTCAATTTCCAAGGCATCCTCTTTGAGTTTAGCCACTAGTAAGGTTCATGAAGAACATACTAGGGCCTTTTCATCATGGAGAACCTTTAATTGAGAGTCACGATAATTTACCATACCAACAAGCACATTGACTTTGTGTTTCAGCCGATTGATTTTATCAGCCTGGATTCTAATAAGTTTTAGAATCACACTCTCTTTGGCTGCTTCCTTTATTCAACAGAGTCGGACTCGTTTGAAAGGTAACCGGAGTAACACTTATTAGTGCAATCATGTTTCGTTGGAACACAATGTTCATCTAAATTCGAGATAAACGAATCTTTCTCTTTAATAGATTTCATGGAAACAAAACTTTTACTTCTGACGATGCGTTTATCAGAGATAACACTACTGTCCATAGAGTTAGATCGCTTACAAACACAAACTTATATGGTCTTAAACGTACAATTGAATGCGTATCAGCTGTGATTGAATCAGTAAGCGCAGCAGATCCGGATCCTAGTGCTTTCGAAAGATCCTTCATTTCAGTACTTTCCCTCCCGGTAAGAAAATGTATGCGCGTGACTAATCGCACAGTTCTTAATTCAAAAAAGATCCAAGAAGCAGCCTTTTCTTTTATTGAGAAGAAAACAACCCCCCATTTGAGCTAAGTCTCCGGCCTTCCCCGTTATGACTTAGAGCATCTCTCACGCCTTATAAGTGACTTGCGGCCATTTCTTGGTGAATATAATCTTCCATCATTTCTTCGAATCCTGCATTTATGTGTCAGAATAAAGAGAGGTTCAGTAGGGAAATGAAAGAGACAAGAATCAACGGAAGCAGGGGTTAGTCGACTTAAAGAGGTGAATCTAAAGGTCTCGCTAAGCGAAGCTATAGGAAAGAAGGCGCATAGATTAGCCTTTGTTTGATATCTGTATTTCTCTCAATTGACTTTCTAGCTTCTATTCTACTACGAGGCAAAAGTGGGACCTAGCTGAGATCGTTCATCCCCTGCCCTAACTCCAAAAGAAGTGATCCAAAAATGTATTTGGCCTAAAGTTTTAGGATAGGTTCGCCCAGAGATTTTTCCAACCCAATAGTAGAATCTAGCAAATAAAGCAAAAACGGCTCCCATAGACAGTACATAATAGAAAAGTGCAATGATTGATCGGTGGAGTGTAATAGAAAAGGAGACCAAATTCCTTTAAAATAGGTTCGGGCACTTGCTTATGAGGATCGAAACATCGTGTATATGATTATAAATTTTATATAAAGAGTTTATCCATAAGAGTAGCGGGCGTCACTGTAATGTACCTTACTTCGCGAACTCACTCCACTTCTTGCTGAATGCTTTGACCAATTGATTCATTCTAGTACGTACGAGGACGTGATGTGATACTATCACTGTGGAATGCCCCCTAGCTTGTAAGCTCTTCACCACTTGTTGCGGAATAAAGTCGGCGGATGACTCTTAAGCATCAATATTTTCTATACGCTTTTGAAGGAGGAAACCCAAGTTTATTACCCTTCGGGAGTGATTCCCTATTAGTGTTTATTTTATGTGTAGAGAGAGGGGATTAGTACAGGGTTTCTTAATAATGGGGGCGGCCGTTCGGTTGCCTATGATACTAGGGCCCATGAATCAAAAATGTGTGCCGCAGGTGTTGAACGATCTACTCTACACAGGTGTGGGCTTACAGGGCTCCGCAAAGCCCAAGTGAATAAAGTTTCTAGATCTTTGTCTACCACGTGTCGACCCTATTTACTGAGGGCCTTCCCCGCATACCCTTTCGACTACTACAAGCGGTTCTGCCCTTGAGCGGGCTTTTGTTGGCTCTTATTCAATGAAATAAGATGGGTTTTTAACTACCACCAATAAGCTAATTCCACCTTATCCAAATCGGAAGCTAATCCACCAGCTCCTTCCCAGGAATCTGAACTACTAGTACTTGGAGTCCATTCTGCCATTTCACGATCACCCGAAACTTTATAACTTTCTCCAGCTGATGATCTAAGCGATGAGGGACCTAACACATATGGTTTCCGAGATTCCCCATGAGATGGATGAGAAGAGCTTTTTAGATACAGAATGATCCAGCATACTTAGGTAGGCTATTCACCTTTACTTTATTTAGGGCAGAGGATGAACGATCGCAGCTAGGTCCCACTTTTGCCTCGTAGTAGAATAGAAGCTAGCATTTTCGAACTCGTCGATCAGGATCAACGAATTTTACATAGCTGGGGGAATTTCTTGGACCACCACCTCTTGCCCCTAAAAAGGATTAAACACGGTCTGAAAAAGAAGATGAACGCGCATCTACCGCCCTAAAATCGTTACGATATAGATCGGAATTATAGAATCTTATTCCTTTTTGTTCCTCAATATGCAAACTGGAATCATATAGCTGTCAAAAGTGAGTGACTGCTCATCCGAACTGTTATAGTCCGAATACTCATAAGTCTGATTCCATTGATGTCCAATAGCTTTGATAGTAATGGCTGGATCTACCACGACCTCGCCCATTGAGTATAGGAGAGTAAAGATTCACAGGAAAAAAACGTCTGGTGGGCTCTGATTCCCATGCAAGATGCCCTCGCTAGTCCCATGTCCTTTTTTGCAGGACCCACCCCTTACCACGAGCCTCGTCTTCTTTCCAACGAGCATATCCGTACTTGGACGTTACCACTCATACATCTCCCAGCCGGCAAGCTAAAGCGACCTCTACAAAGAATGGAAGTATGGGTGAATCGACATTAAATAAAGTAAATTTGAAGTAATGGAAGTCTGGATGAATCGACAGTCCCTATCTCTCAATGTAATGAGACCTACTGAAAGGAAAGACTCGTTTCTCCGCCAATCTTTCTAGAGAGAAATCAAAATTCAACCTATTGGAACTTCAGGAGTTAAAGGAGATGATGGTAAGGAGATTATTGATCCCAAAAAACTTCCCCAGCCTATCCCTCAGATTCAGATCTAAAGATGAAAGCCGTGTCCACTCACGTACAATTGAGTTTTTTTTATTCAAAGTGCAATTGGATCTATAAAACCCAAGTTATTTCGTAATCTATAGGGTATGATACCTTATACCTTCAGAGTGACAAGTCATTTCCTCGTCACTTTGGGTCTCTCGTTTTCGATCTTCATCGGGATCACAATCGTGGGATTTCAGAGGAACGACGGGTGTGAGCACCTAGACTTAATACCTTCTTCAAGAAACAAAGCAGCAAAACAACGAGCTCCACTAATCTAGTCTTTCCGAGATATTTGCTAACACTCGTAAACTCCAAACTAACATCGGTCGTAGAACAGTGATTGGACCATAGCCTACATAGCTTAGTGTCTTCCTATGCTCTCGTAATTGTTTATATAGTTCTTTCTTGTCTTCTTTCTTTGGATCCTCGCCTAGTTTCACTTCTTTATAATTTATTCTCCTCGAAATACGATATCTAAATACTGTGCTTTCTGGCACCCTTCAGGTCTCTCCGATCTGCTTGTGTGTTTCTCATAGGTCTCTCTCCTTTTCCCTATCTCTCAATGTAATGAGACCTACCTAAATGAAAGACTCGTTTCCCCGCTAATCTTTCTAGAGAGGGATCAAAATTCAACCTATTGGAACTTCAGGCGTGTTAAAGAGGATTCCAGAAAAGAGAGAATCAGAAGACGTGTTTCCAGAATGAAGAAGAATATAGTGAAGAAGGGGGAGTTAGCAAAGTTGGATAAGATTGGAATGCGCATAGATGCATGGCATAAAGGCATGATTAGTTCCACGAATGTCACTGCACTGACCGTATTAAACTTCTTCTCGTTGGACTATAATAGAGGTCTGATTTGAACGACCAGGTACAACATCACATTTCACACCTAACGAAGAAACAACCCAACTATGAAGTACATCAGCAGATGTGAGTTGCCTGTTCTGATAGTAATTGAAAAAGCGGGGGTCTAACAACCAAACTCAATATTTCGCTTAGGAATTTGTATGGATTAACTCCAATATACTTTCAAGAAAATCAATTAGACAGTCATACTCAATCTTAAGAAAAGTATATCCAAGAGTTATATCTTTATTGTCACTTCAATCTGCAATCAAACAAATAGGAATTTGCGAGCCCGATTGAATATAATAAATTACTTGGACGGTATCAAAAACCAATATCCAAGTGTCAATCAATTTAATCAACAACCCAAAGGTCGGATTCACAATTGATTGAGCTTACGCATAACTTATGATATTTCAATTATATAAAAATATAATGCGGAAAAAAAAACACAGACACGAGTAATTTTGTTAACGAGGAAACCGCAAATGCAGAAAACCCCCGGGACCTAGTCCAGATTTGAACACCACACTGTATTAATCTGCTACAGACACTAGCCTACTCCAAGTTAACTTCGGACTAGAATGTAGTTGAGCCCTAACCAATCTCACACTGATCAAGGTACAGTCGCATTCCTTACGACTCTGAATCCCAGCAGGACTCTACGCATTTGATTCTCTAAGCTGATCTCACCCACAACTAAGAGTTGCTACGACCCAAAGTCGAAGACTTGATAAACCAATCAGTCTCACACAGAAAAGCGTATTGAATAGATAAATCTGTCTCCCACAGAAATACCTAGAAGTTTTTGTTCTGTCTTTTGATAAATCAAGGTGAACAGGAACCAATTAATACACCTGACTTATATTCCCGAAGAACAACCTAGAAATATCGATCACCTCACAATAATCTTAATCGTATGGTAGCGAAACAAGATATTGTGGAATCACAAACGATGAGACGAAGATGTTTGTGACTACTTTTTATCTTGCCTATCGGAGAATAAATCTCGAGCAAATCTTAGAGAAGATAGTACTCAATACGATAGAAAACAGCAAGATCAGAACACGCAACTACAGAGATATAGTTGGGTCTGGCTTCACAATCCCAATGAAGTCTTCAAGTCGTTAACCTACAGGGTTTCGTGAAAAACCTAAGGTTAAAGGAGAATCGACCCTAGTCGCAACTAGTATCACACAGGAGGTGTGGGGATTAGGTTTCCCAGTTGCTAGAGTTCTCCTTTATATAGTCTTTAAATCAGGGTTTGCAATCAATGCTATCTTGGTAACAAAGCATTCAATATTCACCGTTAGATGAAAACCTTATTAGACTCAAGCTAATATCTTTCAACCGTTAGATCGAACTTAGCTTGTTACACACAAATGAAAAGTGACTTCATTTAGATATGGTGATCGAATTTTGATAGTGGTAAGAATGAGGTTCGTAAGACTTGTGAAAGCAATTGAATTTAGATTTATTTAAACTAAAAGTAGAGAAAATTTAAATCCAAATTTGTTTTTTTGTTTAGAATGAAAATAACCAAGACACTAGATTCCACTATTATACATGAATAAATGATGATAAATTCCAAAACTCTAATTATTTTTAAAATCTCTTTTTCTTAATACACAAATTATCAAGCATATTCTCAAACATTAATTGTATCCCATAAGCATAGATTATCTAACCAAAGCATAACCTATCTAATTGAATCACAACTAATTAGGAAAAATTATGCAAACAATTAAAATTCTACAAAGTAGTGATTGAGTGAATTATAAAATACAAATTAGAGAAAAATAGAATAGTTACCAATTATTCATGCATAAATAGCTTCCTCCGTGCCTTGATTACGCGAGAATTAGCTCATCATTATCATGGAAACATGCTCAAAATTCATCTTTATTAATGCTCAAAAATGGTTCACAAATGATGAAATGGGAGAAAAATGAATAAAACCGGGTTTTGTAACACTTATATTTGTTACAAAATCAATTGTTACAGAAAACGATAAAGGAATACCGTCACTGGCACTGTTGAAGAACGACGGTCTTTAAGGGTCTTATGTTCTTCGTACCTTCTTCACCAGCAGAAAAATTGTTTTTCCTATAACTTTTTTCTCTCGATTTTTTATGCTCTAAACGTCTCCCTATTCTCCCCCTAAACTCTCTACTCCTTTTGTGAGTCTCCTAAAGCCTTTATATAGTCACAGGATCAAGAATAAATTCGTAATAACCCAAAAATCTTCTCGATATCCAACCATTAACTCATGAATATTTTCTTTTATGTTTTTTTTTCTTACGCATCTTTTCGACGTATACACGCTCCATAACTTCCTTGTTTGACTCCTCCACACTTCTGCAGCAACCAAACTCCATCACAACTCAATCCATGCACGTTCAAACACGCTGTATTCCGAGGTTGAATATTTTCTTCCCGACGAAAATTCAGCCCAACTGAACGCATTAGAACACTCATACCACCATTGTTTGGGCATATCACGTTCATCCCAATCAAAATCAATGATTGAATCTCACTGAAACTCCTTAAAAAATCCAACAGAAAATTCCGCAGAAAAATGAAACTTTTTCCCGCCAAAATTATTTTTCAAACGATGAAGAAGGGTGTAGTACCCTGAATCCAAACGCTGGTGCCTTTAGTAGCTAGGCTGCCTTGGGGGCGCCCTTATCCATTTTTAGGGTGCCTTTAGTAATTTTGGTGGGTGCCTTTAACATTTTTAATGGGGTGTTTTCAACACTTTTTCGGGGTTCCTCCGGTGTATTTCTGGGGTGCTTCCGGTGCATTTATGGGGTGCCTTTAGTACTTTATCCTGGGGTGTAAAACACCACTTTACGAGCCAATTTCGTCGCAAGAGCTTATTTCTCTAAAAATACCTACTAAGACATGAAATAACAAAATAAATACAAAATCGAATACTAACAATATATACAATTGAGACATATTAGACACAATAATGCGTTTATCAAATACCCCCAAACTTATTATTTGATAGTCCCGAGAAAATTTAATCTACAAAATAAAATCCTAACTCACTGTCGCATGCATCGCGATTGCACTTAGCGTGTGCAACAAGCCTTTGAACCCCTAGGTGGCCCTAGTGGCCGAGTTATAGTCTCGGGAGGGTTTACCAGAGGTGTACCCACAAAACCTTCACTCCAGACCCTAGCTATCTACGCAGAACCTTGAAATGGCACTAAAGAACCTCCTTGGTTGGAATACTTATTGATTACGGGAGGAAGTACCCTGATGCGAAATTCCAATTGTTGTACACGAGTTTGCACTAAAATTCGTATATAAGTGACAGAGCTCTACTCAGATAGTTTCACTATGGACATCAATATCCGGAGTCAACAAATCACATGGAAAGATTAAGAGATGGATATAGAAAAACATAGATGGTTTTGATGTTGACTAGGTGAACGGTGTTTTCTCATATCTGTCTGAAGGCCTCCGCCAAGATGAACCTATCCTAATGGACTGAGATACCGGTCTGACTAATATCAACACAACTGGCATATACAAGGGGACCAGTGGTCAATAACCCTAATTCTAGATCAACTCGTCTGGAATATACAAGGGAACCAGCGGTCGATTTATTGAACACACATTTATTATTTATTTATTTAGAACTAACAACATGATTAGATCTTGTGGATCCAAGCGCATGCTTTCTTGTCAGCAGATTACATGGTAATTCCCGTGGATCCTGCATTCCACGCTTGTTTAGGCGACGGAGACAGGGAGAACACACACATATTGCTATCCAAGTGTTAAAATTTATTCCGATTGGTCTATTGGTCTGGTCTCTTTTTTTTTTTATTTTTTTTTCTTTTTTTTTTTTTTAAGTATCTCAATCACTCTATTACACCCTAGCAGTGGTAACAACTTGAATCGTGAGCCCCACCTAATCACTTAGAGAAACATATTTTAAAAAGAAAAGAAAATAAAAACAGAAGTGAAAAGGACTCAACGAGATATGGCGAAACTATCATGTTATTTCTAACACCTGAGCTCTGTGCTTTTACGAATAGACTCTTATAGATGTTTCCATCTACTCAGATTGGTTCCTCAACTCCTAAAACCAAAATGCTTCCATCCACTTAGATTGGTTAGTGTCATCCTTAATAGGCATAAATTTCTAGGCTCTGGAGTTTATTGCAACTAAAAAGTTTTTCCCATACCCTCAAACTTAAATCTAACATTGTCCTCAATGTTTCTAATGAAAGAGAAGTACCAAAAATAACACAAAGAAAAGTTGGAAAGATAGTACCTGGGTGAAGAGAGAAATCAAAAACTAATATACAACATACAATTACCCCGATGGTCAATCAAGGGTAAGCAGGGTCCTCCAGAGGGACCTCCTCAACATCACCTGTAGGAAAGGGCTCTAAAAAGGGTTTCAATCTCTGACCGTTAACCTTCGAAGAACCATCCGGTGTCTCGATCTCAACAGCTCCATGAGGAAAAACAATACGGACCACAAAAGGACCGGTCCACCGAGAGCGCAACTTCCCGGGAAATAGATGCAAACGAGTGTCATACAGAAGAACTTTTTGACCTGGAGAAAATGACTTTCGTAAAATATTCTTATCATGCACAAGTTTCATTTTGTTCTTATACTCCTTAGCACTATCGTATGCATCTCTACGAATCTCGTCCAACTCATCGAGCTGGAGTTTTCTGTGAGCTCCTGCCTTGTCAAGTGAAAAGTTTAGCTGCTTAATAGCCCAATAGGCTTTATTCTCTAACTCAACAGGCAGGTGACATGCCTTGCCAAATACTAAACGATAAGGTGACATTCCAATGGGTGTCTTAAACGCAGTACGGTAAGCCCATAAGGCATCAGTAAGCCTCAATGACCAGTCTTTCCTTTTGGGATTAACTGTTTTCTCTAGAATACGCTTAATTTCCCTATTGGAGACCTCTACCTGACCACTAGTCTGTGGGTGATATGGGGTAGCTACTTTGTGGGTAATACCATACTGTTTCATTAAAAGAGCAAATGGTCTATTACAAAAGTGTGAACCTCCGTCACTAATTATAGCTCGCGGCGTACCAAAACGTGTAAGTATATTCTCTTTCAAAAACTGGACTACGACCTTATGGTCATTGGTTTTACAAGCAACCGCCTCAATCCACTTAGAGACATAGTCTACAGCGACAAGGATGTATAAGTTACCAAAAGAATTAGGAAACGGACCCATAAAGTCAATACCCCACACATCAAAGACCTCAACAACTAAGATAGGGTTCAAGGGCATCATATTCCTACGGGAAATGGTTCCTAATTTCTGGCAACGTTCACAAGTAACACAGTAACTGTGGGAATCTTTAAACAACGAAGGCCAATAGAATCCACACTGCAATATCTTAGCAGCAGTCTTCTTAGCTCTAAAATGACCCCCACAAGCATGATCATGACAAAAGGAAATAATACTTGACTTATCAATTTCATGTATACATCTCCTAATAATCTGGTATGGACAATACTTAAACAACTAAGGATCATCCCAAAAGAAGTGCTTAACCTCAGCTAAAAATCTAGAACGATCTTGTTTACCCCAATGCTGGGGAATTCGACCAGTAACAAGATAATTCACTATATTCGCATACCAAGGTAATTGGGTAACAGAGAACAGTTGTTCATCAGGAAAACTGTCTCTAACAGGAGGAGAATCATCAGGGGTATCCACAACAAGCCTAGACAAGTGGTCTGCTACTACATTTTCTTCACCTTTTTTGTCTCTAATGTCTAAGGAAAATTCCTGCAACAAAAGGATCCATCTAATCAATCTAGGTTTTGTATCCTTCTTGGAAAGAAGATACTTCAAAGCAGCATGATCAGTGAAGATTATAACCTTAAAACCTAAGAGATAGGATCTAAAATTGTCTAAGGCGAACACAATGGCTAACAGTTCCTTCTCCGTAGTAGTATAGTTAAACTGGGCATCATTTAGAGTTTTGCTAGCATAGTAAATCACATGGAGTAATTTGTTTTCTCGCTGACCTAGCACAACACCAATAGCAAAATCTGAAGCATCACACATGATCTCAAAGGGTAGGTTCCAGTTGGGTGCCTGGACTATGGGGGTGGTAGTGAGTAAAGTCTTAAACTTCTCAAAAGCCTCTAAACAAGCATCATCAAAGACAAACTTAACATCTTTTGCAAGCAAATTGCAAAGAGGTCTAGAAATTAAGCTAAAATCCTTAATGAATCGACGATAAAACCTGCATGCCCTAAGAATGACCTAATATCTCTTACGGTTTTTGGGACCTGTAAAGTCTTAATAAGGTCAACTTTGGCTTTATCTACCTCTATACCCTTAGATGATACGATATGCCCAAAAACAATTCCTGAACGAACCATGAAGTTACATTTCTCCCAATTAAGCACTAAATTCTTCTCCTTACACCTAGTCAAAACTAATGACAGATGATGCAAGCACTCATCAAAAGACGAACCAAATACTGAAAAATCATCCATAAAGACCTCTAAGAACCGTTCTACCATGTCAGAAAATATGCTTATCATACAACGCTGAAAAGTTGAAGGGGCATTACAAAGCCCGAAAGGCATGCGTCTATACGCGAAGGTACCAAAGGGATAGGTAAAAGTAGTTTTTTCTTGGTCTTCAGGGGCAATAACGATCTGATTATATCCGGAATAGCCATCTAAGAAGCAGTAGTGACTATGTCCAGCTAATCTCTCTAGCATTTGGTCGATGAAAGGAAGGGGGAAGTGGTCCTTCCTAGTGACCTTGTTCAATTTCCTATAGTCAATACAAACACGCCAACCCATGGTCACTCGAGTTGGGATTAACTCATTGTTTTCATTCTGGACTACAGTAATACCGGATTTCTTGGGGACAACCTGAACAGGGCTAACCCACTTGCTGTCTGAAATAGGGTAGATAATGCCTGCATCTAACAACTTAAGAACCTCGGTTCGAACTACCTCTTTCATATTAGGGTTTAGTCGACGTTGCATCTCCCTAGAAGGTTTGGTTTCTTCCTCTAAATAAATCTGATGCATACAAACTGTAGGACTTATACCCTTAATGTCTGCTATGGTCCATCCTAAAGCTTCCTTGTTGTTTTGAAGAACGGTTACTAACCTACTTTCCTGATCACTATCCAAGTTGGATGCTACAATCACAGGTAAAGTTTCAGCTGGGCCTAAAAACACATACTTCAAGGTATCTGGTAATGGTTTAAGGTCCAACTTAGGAGGCTTTCCTAACGAAGGAACTAGAGTAGACTCAGAAACTGGTAATGGTTCGAACATAGATTTCCAAACATTGCTAGTGTCAAACAAAGGGGTTGAATCTAACAAAGCATTCACCTCATTAATAACATTATCATCATCAAAATCAATCCCAAAATGGGCTAAGCATTTCTCTAGTGGATCTTCTAACAAAGTGTTTGGTAATGACTCCTCGACTAATGTTCCTATCATGTTGACCTCTTCTATGCTCGAGTTATCTAGTTCAGAGGGTAGCTTACTAATATGAAAAATGTTCAGCTTAATGGTCATGTTACCAAAAGATAGATTCATAATACCGTTTCGACAGTTGATGATCGCATTAGATGTAACTAAAAACGGGCGACCTAGAATTACCGGTATCTGGTTCTCTGGGTCAGGGACAGGTTGGGTATCTAGGATAACAAAATCCACTGGATAAATAAACTTGTCGACCTCAATAAAAACATCCTCAATCACACCACGAGGAATTTTTACGGACCTATCAGCTAACTGAAGTGTTATCTGGGTAGGTTTCATCTCACCAAGTCCTAGCTCAAGGTACACATGGTATGGGAGTAAGTTCACAATGGCTCCTAAGTCAAGCAGTGCTTTCTCAACACGGTATTTCCCTATTGTACAGGCAATAGTAGGGGAACCTGGGTCTTTATACTTAGGAGTAGTAGTATTCTGAATAATAGAACTCACATGACTAGCTAGGAAGGCTTTCTTATGGACACCGAGCTTACGCTTTCGCGTACACAAGTCCTTAAGGAACTTGGCATAAGGAGGAATCTGCCTAATTGCATCTAATAATGGAAGGTTGATAGTTACCTGCTTAAAAACCTCCAAAATGTCATTAAAAGTGGACTCCTTCTTAGTTGGTACCAGTAATTGTGGGAATGGGGCTCTAGGAACAAAGTTTGGCTTATCAGGGGCCTTATTAGTCTCCTTAGAGGTTCCATCAATCTCTTCAGCTTCTGATTCAGAAGGGTGAACTACAGCATGTTCATTATCAGGCATGGCAACCTTATTGTCTATTTCTCTACCACTCCTAAGGGTTTTGATTGCATTTACATGATCAGATGATCTTTCTCCTATTTCATGAACTCCTCTAGGATTAGGTTGAGTCTGACTAGGAAAACTCCCTTTATCTCTCTCACTTAGAATCTTAGCCATTTGACTAACTTGAAGTTCTAACTTAGCAAGAGACTTGGCATTATGTTGAAAATTCTGCTTGGTTTCCTCTTGAAAACTAGCCTGGTTCTTTAGTAATACTTCTTGGGTCTTTACGAACATGTCCTGGCTCCTTTTTAATAAGCTAAGAGATTCCTCTAAGCTAGTTATTCTATTCTCAGAAGGGTTCTGGAACTGGGCTTGACCTGAAGGGTTCTTATTATAACCAAAACCTGGGGGAGGCTGAGAATTACTAGACTGTCCTTGACTCTGTCCTTTAGACCAAGAGAAATTAGGATGGTTTCTCCAACCAGGGTTGTAGGTCTCTGAGTAGGGGTCAAACTTCTGTCGGTTTTCAAATCTAGCATTGTTATAGACAGCATGGGCTTGCTCTTCACTATCCTGACCTTCCCAAAACGAGTTATTGGGTTCTATTCCACAACTAGAAACTTGAGAGGCTCTAATCCTATTATCAGGTTCAGCAAAAGACCTATGTTTAGATTGATTCAATTCCAAAGCTTCTAACCTTCTAGATAAAGCAGTAAACTTAGCATCAGCCCCAAAGCCTGTATCAACTATATTGGTGCTACTTCTATTGATTAAGAGTCTTTTAGGGGGTTCAACACAAGATTCCCACTGTTGGGATTTTTCAGCGACATCTTCTAAGAAGAAAAACGCATCATCAGCATTTTTACTAGTGAACTCACCAGCGCACAAAGACTCGACCGTGGCTTTGGTCGAATAATCCAAACCATCATAAAGAATCCCTACTAGTTTCATTTTGTCAAACCCATGGTGAGGACATTGGGATAAGAGATCATTGAATCTCTCTAAAAACCTATAAAGAGATTCTCCCTCTTGTTGTACACTAGCACTAATTTTCTGCCTAACAACTACAGTTTTATGCTTAGGGTAGAATTTAAAATAGAAGGCATCAATAAGTTCCTTCCATGTTTTTATGGATTCAGATGGTAGGTTGTTAAGCCAGGTCTTGGCTTTATCTCTCAGGGAAAAGGGGAACATCCTAAGTTTCAAGACTTCTTCACTAAGGTCTTTAATATTAATTGTTCCACAAATTTCTTCAAAATCCCTAATGTGAAAGTAAGGGTTTTCATCATCTTTTCCTAAGAATATAGGGATCATCTGAAGAATACCAGGTTTCAACCCATAACTAGCCGTAGAGGCTGGCAACTTAATGCACGATGGTTGGTTGGTCCTAGTTGGGTACATATACTCCTTCAAAGTTGTCATTGTTGGCATAGTAAAAATCCTAGGAGTGAATTCCTCACTAAGACTTAAATTCTCAAAATTGAAGTTTCCAAAAACAGGGCTCTCCAAAGAAGAGTCTTCGAGCTCCCCGTCTTCAAAAGAAAAACCTCTAGGCTCGTCACTAATCAAACGGCCAAAAGTGTCTCTTTTCCAAGCACGCTCACTAATGGACTTGAGCGATTTTGGCATACACTAAGAAAAATAAAAATAAAAATAAAAATAAAAATCCTAAAGAAGGGAGGTTCTAAGCAAACACACAACAGGCTGACTCCACCAAAACAAACCTACAAATTTCTAGCAAACAACAAGCATGATGGCTCCACTTAGATTGTTTCTAGACCAGCTTCTAATCCTTCGAAAAGGAATTCGTTACAATCTAAGCAAACCTCTCTAGATCGATCCGAATAAAGTGAGTCGAAGAGAAGTAGAGGAAGCTCAGAGGAGCTTTGATACCCCCACCTCTTTGGCAACGCTTCCTTGGGTTACAAGGCGGCTCTAATCGACTTACAGTAATCTTCCTGAACTTCAAAGTATGCTTAGAAGAGCAACCAATATTTTTCGAACGACTTTCCTATTAAGCGCGTTACCCTATAGGTCTCGTTCTAGTCAATATTTTAGGCTTGGGTTCACGTAGGATATGTTTTCCTAAGGAGGGCAAGAAGAGAACGGTGATGAAATCCGAACCCTTATCTTGTGTGGCCAGTCCTTGCCCTTTACTAGGAAATTAAAGTCCGTATTCAGTCCTCAACATATATTCACCTTAAGGCAGACAGTAAACCCGCTGACAAGGGATTCGCGGGTGTTTCGAAAAACTTACCTCTCGTACCAGACGGGCGAAGAACCGCTGAAGTCGACTCGGGCCACGACTCCTATGTCATGTACGAACCCGAGGGGCCGAGACGATATCGTAATCGTCGTCCTTCCCTGCAAA
>JAJJMB010004468.1:0-11278 GCA_023531105.1 Papaver atlanticum | reverse complement strand
AAAAAAAAAAAAAAAAAAAAAAAAAAAAAAAAAAAAAGACCAGACCAATAGACCAATCGGAATAAATTTTAACACTTGGATAGCAATATGTGTGTGTTCTCCCTGTCTCCGTCTCCTAAACAAGCGTGGAATGCAGGATCCACGGGAATTACCATGTAATCTGCTGACAAGAAGCATGCGCTTGGATCCACAAGATCTAATCATGTTGTTAGTTCTAAATAAATAAATAATGTGTGTTCAATAAATCGACCGCTGGTTCCCTTGTATATGCCAGACGAGTTGATCTAGAATTATTATTGACCACTGGTCCCCTTGTATATGCCAGTTGTGTTGATATTAGTCAGACCGGTATCTCAGTCCATTAGGATAGGTTCATCTTGGCAGAGGCCTTCAGACAGATATGAGAAAACACCGTTCACCTAGTCAACATCAAAACCATCTATGTTTTTCTATATCCATCTCTTAATCTATCCATGTGATTTGTTGACTCCGGATATTGATGTCCATAGTGAAACTATCTGAGTAGAGCTCTGTCACTTATATATGAATTTTAGTATGCTTGAGTGCAAACTCGTGTACAGCAATTAGAATTTCGCATCAGGGTACTTCCTCCCGTAATCAATAAGTATGCCAACCAAGGAGGTTCTTTAGTGCCATTTCAAGGTTCTGCATAGATAACTAGGGTCTGGAGTAAAGGTTTTGTGGGTACACCTCTGGTAAACCCTCCCGAGACTATAACTCGGCCACTAGGGCCACCTAGGGGTTTAAAGGCTTGTTGCACATGCTAAGTGCAATCGACGATGCCTGCGACAGTGAGTTAGGATTTTATTTTGTAAATTAAATTTGCTCGGGACTAGCAAATAATAAGTTTGGGGGTATTTGATAGACGCATTATTGTGTCTAATATGTCTCAATTGTATATATTGTTAGTGTTCGATTTTGTATTTATTTTGTTATTTTATGTCTTTGTAGGTATTTTTAGAGAAATAAGCTCTTGCGGCGAAATTGGCTCGAAAAGTGGTGTTTTACACCCCAGGATAGAGTACTAAAGGCACCCCAGAAATGCACCGGAAGCACCCCAAAAATTTGTCAGAGGAACCCCGGAAAAATTACTATCTACGCCCAAAAATTACTATTTGCACCCCATAAGACAAGTGCTAAAGGGACACCCATGCAGGATTAGGGTGAGGACATGTTCTTCTCAAATTCAAAAAATGAATTTTGGCGGGAAAATATTTTCATAAACAGCAGAATTTCAATCGGATGTTTGGACGTGATTTAGTGAGATTCAATCTCTGAAACTTAGTGGGTAGACGTGAAATGACTATAGAAAGCTAGTATGGGAGATTTTATCGATCAAATTTGGCTGGATAACTTGGTTTAATCCAAACAGGGAGTTGGAGGATAAACATGAGCTTGCATGAGTTGTGAGAAATTTAAACGTGTACTGCACGTGCTTGGAAGATTTAATCGATATTATAGAGCGTGAAGAAGGTATAGAAGGAAAGAAATACAGCTACAGATGCGTGAAAATCAAAATCAATAAAAAAAAATGGAAAAAAATATACCCGAGTAAAAGAAGATTATTTGTAGTTAATGGAGGAGATTCAATGTCGCAATGATGTATAAATAGGTTCCTAGGATCACATAGAAGGGGTGTCGGGAGTTTTGGGGGCTGAGAAGGCTTGAGGAGGCGAGAATCAGAGGTTTACAGGCTCTGCTGCTGCTGCGGAACTGAAGAACACGAAGAACATAAGACGCCCAAAAACAGTCGTAACTGCTACAGTGTATGCGACCGTTTGTTCACAGTCTTATATGCTACAGTAACAACAGCACTTTACAATTATCGTTCTCTGTAACAAAGGTTTGTAACAAATATAATTGTTACAAAACCCGATTTTCACCATTTTTTCCCCTTTTCATCAATTATAAAACACTTTTGAGCATTAATAAAGATGAATTTTGAGCGTGTTTCCATGATGATGATGAGCTAATTCTCGCGTAATCAAGTCACGGAGGAAGCTATTGATGCATGAATAATTGGTAATTATTTTACTTTTCTCTAATTTGCATTTTATAATTCACTCAAATCACTGCTTTGCAGAATTTTAATTGTTTGCATAATTTTCTTAATTAGTTGTGATTCAATTAGATAGGTTATACTTTGTTTAGATAATCTATGCTTAAGGAATACAATTAATGTTTGAGAATATGCCTGATTATTTGTGAATTAAGAAATAAGAGATTTTAAAGATAATTAGAGTTTTGGAATTTTTACCATCATTCATTCATGTGTAATAGTGGAATCTAGTGTCTTGGTTATTTTCAATCTTGAAATTAAATTTTCTCTATTTTTAGTCTAAATAAGTCTAAAATCAATCGCTTTCACAAGTCTCAACGAACCTTTTACTACAACAAAGTTGAAATCACATCAATTTTTGGCGCCGCCAAAGCGTACTTGTTTTTAAGTTAGAGTTTTTAGATTTATTATTTTTTTTAGATTTTTATTATTTTCTCTTTGTTCTATTTTACGTTTCTTTGGGTATATTTTTTTGTGCTACAGGTTTGGAGTTTGGACCGAAAAGAATTTAAGCCAAAGACTTTGGTGACTAAGAGATTAGGAGTCAAAGATAAAAGCTAAAAGAAAGGAAAAGGAAAAGAAAGACAAAGAAAAAAAATTTATTTTATTAGGTTTTTAGATTTTATTTTTAGTTTTTAGTTTTTATTTCTTAGATTTTCTTTAGATTTTATTTTTTAGAAATTGTATTAGGATATCTTTTATTTTTGTAATTTTTTTCTTTCTTTTTCTTTTGCACTTTATTTTTGGACTTTGAACTGTGAACTTTGGACATTATTATTTTATTTTTAAACCCTACGGAAGGGTAGTTTTAAATATAAACTGTTTGCAGGGAAGGACGACGATTACGATATCGTCTCGGCCCCTCGGGTTCGTACATGACAAAGGAGTCGTGGCCCGAGTCGACTTCAGCGGTTCTTCGCCCGTCTGGTACGGGAGGTAAGTTTTTCGAAACACCCGTGAATCCCCTGTCAGCGGGTTTACTGTCTGCCTTAAGGTGAATATATGTTGAGGACTGAATACGGATTTTAATTTCCTAGAAAAGGGCAAGGACAGGCCATACAAGATAAGGGTTCGGATTTCATCACCGTTCTCTTCTTGCCCGCCTTAGGAAAACATAACCTACGTGAACCCAAGCCTAAAATATTGACTAGAACGAGACCTATAAGGTAACGAGCTTAATAGGAAAGTCGTTCGAAAAAATATTGGTTGCTCTTTTAAGCATACTTTGAAGTTCAGGAAGATTACTGTAAGTCGATTAGAGCCGCCTTGTAACCCAGGGAAGCGTTGCCAAAGAGGTGGGGTATCAAAGATCCTCTGAGCTTCCCCTACTTCTCTTCGACTCACTTTATTCGGATCGATCAAGAGAGGTTTGCTTAGATTGTAACGAATTCCTTTTCGAAGGATTAGAAGCTGGTCTAGAAACAATCTAAGTGGAGCCATCATGCTTGTTGTTTGCTAGAAATCTTTAGGTTTGCTTTGGTGGAGTCAGCCTGCTGTGTGTTTGCTTAGAACCTCCCTTCCTTAGGATTTTTTTTTATTTTTTTTATTTTTTTGTAGTGTATGCCAAAATCGCTCAAGTCCATTAGTGGGCGTTCTTGGAAAAGAGACACTTTTGGCCGTTTGATTAGTGACGAGCCTAGAGGTTTTTCTTTTGTAGAAGGGGAGCTTGAAGACTCTTCTTTGGAGAGCCCTGTTTTTGGAAACTTCAATTTTGAGAATTTAAGTCTTAGTGAGGAATTCACCCCTAGGATTTTTACTGTGCCAACAATGACAACTTTGAAGGAGTACATGTACCCAACTAGGACCAACCGACCATCGTGCATTAAGTTGCTAGCCTCTACGGCTAGTTATGAGTTGAAACCTGGTATTCTTCAGATGATCCCTATATTCTTAAGAAAAGATGATGAAAACCCTTACTTCCACATTAGGGACTTTGAAGAAATTTGTGGAACAATTAATATTAAAGACCTTAGTGATGAAGTCTTGAAACTTAGGATGTTCCCCTTTTCCTTGAGAGATAAAGTCAAGACCTGGCTGAACAACCTACCATCTGAATCCATAAAAACATGGCAGGAACTTATTGCTGCCTTCTATTTAAAATTCTACCCCAAGCATAAAACTGCAGCTGTTAGGAAGAAAATTAGTGCTAGTGTTCAACAAGAGGGAGAATCGCTTTATAGGTTTTTAGAGAGATTCAATGATCTCCTAGCCCAATGTCCTCACCATGGGTTTGAGAAAATGAAACTAGTAGAGATTCTTTATGATGGTTTAGACTATTCGACCAAAGCCACGGTCGAGTCTTTGTGCGCTGGTGATGTAATTTTAGATAGTGGTAAGAATGAAGTTCGTAAGACTTGTGAAAGCAATTGAATTTAGATTTATTTAAACTAAAAGTAGAGAAAATTTTAATCCAAATTTGTTTTTTTTTAGAGTGAAAATAACCAAGACACTAGATTCCACTATTACACATGAATAAATGATGATAAAAATTCCAAAACTCTAATTATTTTTAAAATCTCTTTTTCTTAATTCACAAATTATCAAGCATATTCTCAAACATTAATTGTATCCCTTAAGCATAGATTATCTAACCAAAGCATAACCTATCTAATTGAATCACAACTAATTAGGAAAAATTATGCAAACAATTAAAATTCTACAAAGTAGTGATTGAGTGAATTATAAAATACAAATTAGAGAAAAATAGAATGATTACCAATTATTCATGCATAAATAGCTTCCTCCGTGCCTTGATTACGCGAGAATTAGCTCATCATTATCATGGAAACATGCTCAAAATTCATCTTTATTAATGCTCAAAAATGGTTCACAAATGATGAAATGGGAGAAAAATGAATAAAATCGGGTTCTGTAACACTTATATTTGTTACAAAATCAATTGTTACAGAAAACGATAAAGGAATACCGTCACTGGCACTGTTGAAGAACGACGGTCTTTAAGGGTCTTATGTTCTTCGTACCTTCTTCACCAGCAGAAAAAATGTTTTTCCTGCAACTTCGATTTTTCGATTCTGTGCTGCTCCCAACTGCTCCCAATTCTCTCTACTCCTTTCCTCTACATCCCAGAAGCTATTTATAACCCAGAAGCTCCTCCAAATCTCGCCAATTACTCCTAACAATCTTCACAGTAAAGAAATATTATTCTCGGTAATAATTTCTTATTTTCTTTCTCTGCGTGATATGAAATGTTCTGTTTATCTCTTTACGCTTCAAATATCCCTCAGTCAATGCAGAATAACATCCCAGGATAATATATCTTCCAATCAATGAGTGTCTTTCAAAATATTTCAAAAATATATTCCGAGAATAATACACCCTCTGTTTGATGAGATTCTGTGATTTAATTGAAATGAATGCACTTACCACCTCTGTTGTGATCTAACAGGCTGGTACATATCCGAAACAAGATGAAAATCTGACTGAATCTTCCTCAAAATACCAAAAATCAAAAGCGCAGGAACTGGAAATTTAAATCCAGAATTCCCGCCAAAAATTTTCCTTTTCAAACGATGAAGGTGAAGTGCCCTGAATCCAAAACACGGGTGCCTTTAACAGCTCGGCTACCTTGGGGGCGCCCTTATCCATTTTCAGGGTGCCTTTAGTAATTTTGGTGGGTGCCTTTAACACTTTTTCTGGGGTGTTTTCAACATTTTTTCGGGGTTCCTCCGGTGTATTTCTGGGGTGCTTCCGGTGCATTTCTGGGGTGCCTTTAGTACTCTATCCTGGGGTGTAAAGCACCACTTTACGAGCCAATTTCGTCGCAAGAGCTTATTTCTCTAAAAATACCTACAAAGACATAAAACACCATAATAAGTATAAAAATGGGTACTAATAATATATACAATAGAGATGAAAATAGACACATAAATGCGTCTATCAGCTGGTGAGTTCACTAGTAAAAATGCTGATGATGCGTTTTCCTTCTTAGAAGTTGTCGCTGAAAAATCCCAACAGTGGGAGTCTTGTGTTGAACCCCCTAAAAGACTCTTGATCAATAGAAGTAGCACTAATGTGGTTGATACAGGCTTTGGGTCTGATGCTAAGTTTACTGTTTTGTCTAGAAGGTTAGAAGCTTTGGAATTGAATCAGTCTAAACATAGGTCTTTTGTTGAACCTGATAATAGGATTAGAGCCTCTCAAGTCTCTAGTTGTGGAATAGAACCCAATAACTCGTTTTGGGAAGATCAGGTTAGTGAAGAGCAAGCCCATGCTGTCTATAACAATGCTAGATTTGAAAACCGTCAGAAGTTTGACCCCTACTCAGAGACCTACAACCCTGGTTAGAGAAACCATCCTAATTTCTCTTGGTCTAGAGGACGGAGTCAAGGCCAGTCTAGTAATTCTCAGCCTCCCCCAGGTTTTGGTTATAATAAGAACCCTTCAGGTCAAGCCCAGTTCCAGAACTCTTCTGAGAATAGAATAACTAGCTTAGAGGAATCTCTTAGTTTATTACAAAAAAGCCAGGACATGTTCGTAAAGACCCACGAAGTATTACTAAAGAACCAAGCTAGTTTTCAAGAGGAAACCAAGCAGAAGTTTCAACATAATGCCAAGTCTCTTGCTAAGTTAGAACTTCAAGTTAGTCAAATGGCTAAGATTCTAAGTGAGAGAGATAATGGGAGTTTTCCTAGTCAGACTCAACCTAATCCTAGAGGAGTTCATGAAATAGGAGGAAGATCATCTGATCATGTGAATGCAATCAAAACCCTTAGGAGTGGTAGAGAAATAGACAATAAGGTTGCCATGCCTGATAGTGAACATGCTGTAGTTCACCCTTCTGAATCAGAAGCTGAAGAGATTGATGGAACCTCTAAGGAGACTGATGAGGCCCCTGATAAGCCAAACTTTGTTCCCAGAGCCCCATTCCCACAATTGCTGGTACCAACTAAGAAGGAGTCCACTTTTAATGATATTTTGGAGGTTTTTAAGCAGGTAACTATCAACCTTCCATTATTAGATGCAATTAGGCAGATTCCTCCTTATGCCAAGTTCCTTAAGGACCTGTGTACGCGAAAGCGTAAACTCAGTGTCCATAAGAAAGCCTTCCTAACTAGTCATGTGAGTTCTATTATTAAGAATACTACTACTCCTAAGTATAAAGACCTAGGTTCCCCTATCATTGCCTGTACAATAGGGAAATACCGTGTTGAGAAAGCGCTGCTTGACTTAGAAGCCAGTGTGAACTTACTCCCATACCATGTGTACCTTAAGCTAGGACTTGGTGAGATGAGACCTACCCAGATAACACTTCAGTTAGCTGATAGGTCCGTAAAAATTCCTCGTGGTGTGATCGAGGATGTTCTTATTGAGGTCGACAAGTTTATTTATCCAGTGTATTTTATTATCCTAGATACTCAACCTGTCCCTGACCCAGAGAACCAGATACCGGTAATTCTAGGTCGCCCATTTTTAGCTACATCCAATGCGATCATCAACTGTCGAAACGGTATTATGAATTTGTCTTTTGGTAACATAACCATTGAGCTGAACATTTTTCATATTAGTAAGCTACCCTCTAAACTAGATGACTCGAGCATATAAGAGGTCAACATGATAGGAACATTAGTCGAGGAGTCATTACCAAACACTTTGTTAGAAGATCCACTAGAGAAATGCCTAGCCCACTTTGGGATTGATTTTGATGATGATAATGTGATTAATGAGGTGAATGTTTTTTTAGATTCAACCCCTTTGTTGGACACTAACAATGTTTGGAAATCTAAGTTCGAACCACTACCAGTTTCTGAGTCTACTCTAGTTCCTTCGTTAGGAGAGCCTCTTAAGTTGGACCTTAAACCATTACCAGATACCTTGAAGTATGTGTTTTTAGGCCCAGCTGAAACTTTACCTGTGATTGTAACATCCAACTTGGATAGTGATCAGGAAAGTAGGTTAGTAACCGTTCTTCAAAACAACAAGGAAGCTTTAGGATGGACCATAGCAGACATTAAGGGTATAAGTCCTACTGTTTGTATGCATCAGATTTATTTAGAGGAAGATACCAAACCTTCTAGGGAGATGCAACGTCGACTAAACCCTAATATGAAAGAGGTAGTTCGAACAGAGGTTCTTAAGTTGTTAGATGCAGGCATTATCTACCCTATTTCAGACAGCAAGTGGGTCAGCCCTGTTCAGGTTGTCCCCAAGAAATCCGGTATTACTGTAGTCCAGAATAAGAACAATGAGTTAATCCCAACCCGAGTGACCACGGGTTGGCGTGTTTGTATTGACTATAGGAAATTGAACAAGGTCACTAGGAAGGACCACTTTCCCCTTCCTTTCATCGACCAAATGCTAGAGAGATTAGCTGGACATAGTCACTACTGCTTCTTAGATGGCTACTCCGGATATAATCAGATCGTTATTGCCCCTGAAGACCAAGAAAAAACTACTTTTACCTGTCCCTTTGGTACCTTTGCGTATAGACGCATGCCTTTCGGGCTTTGTAATGCCCCTGCAACTTTTCAGCGTTGTATGATGAGCATATTTTCTGACATGGTAGAACGGTTCTTAGAGGTCTTTATGGATGATTTTTCAGTATTTGGTTCATCTTTTGATGAGTGCTTGCATCATTTGTCATTAGTTTTGACTAGGTGTAAGGAGAAGAATTTAGTGCTTAATTGGGAGAAATGTCATTTCATGGTTCGTTCAGGAATTGTTTTAGGGCATATCGTATCTTCTAAGGGTATAGAGGTAGATAAAGCCAAAGTTGACCTTATTAAGACTTTACAGGTCCCAAAAACCGTAAGAGATATTAGGTCATTCTTAGGGCATGCAGGTTTTTATCGTCGATTCATTAAGGATTTTAGCTTGATTTCTAGACCTCTTTGCAATTTGCTTGCAAAAGATGTTAAGTTTGTCTTTGATGATGCTTGTTTAGAGGCTTTTGAGAAGCTTAAGACTTTACTCACTACCGCCCCCATAGTCCAGGCACCCAACTGGAACCTACCCTTTGAGATCATGTGTGATGCTTCAGATTTTGCTATTGGTGTTGTGCTAGGTCAGCGAGAAAACAAATTACTCCATGTAATTTACTATGCTAGCAAAACTCTGAATGATGCCCAGTTGAACTATACTACTACAGAGAAGGAACTGTTAGCCATTGTGTTCGCCTTAGACAAGTTTAGACCCTATCTTTTAGGTTCTAAGGTTATAATCTTCACTGATCATGCTTCTTTGAAGTATCTTCTTTCCAAGAAGGATACAAAACCTAGATTGATTAGATGGATCCTATTGTTGCGTGAATTTTCCTTAGACATTAGAGACAAAAAAGGTGCAGAAAATATAGTAGCAGACCACTTGTCTAGGCTTGTTGTGGATACCCCTGATGATTCCCCTCCTGTTAGAGATAGTTTTCCTGATGAACAACTGTTCTCTGTTACCCAATTACCTTGGTATGCGAATATAGTGAACTATCTTGTTACTGGTCGAATTCCCCAACATTGGGGTAAACAAGATCGTTCTAGATTTTTAGCTGAGGTTAAGCACTTCTTTTGGGATGATCCTTATTTATTTAAGTATTGTCCAGACCAGATTATTAGGAGATGTATACATGAGATTGATCAGTCAAGTATTATTTCCTTTTGTCATGATCATGCTTGTGGGGGTCATTTTAGTGCTAAGAAGATTGTTGCTAAGATATTGCAGTGTGGATTTTATTGGCCTTCGTTGTTTAAAGATTCCCACAGTTACTGTGTTACTTGTGAACGTTGCCAGAAATTAGGAACCATTTCCCGTAGGAACATGATGCCCTTGAACCCTATTTTAGTTGATGAGGTCTTTGATGTGTGGGGTATTAACTTTATGGGTCCGTTTCCTAATTCCTTTGGTAACATATACATCCTTGTCGCTGTAGACTATGTCTCTAAGTGGATTGAGGCGGTTGCGTGTAAAACCAATGACCATAGGGTCGTAGTCCAGTTTTTGAAAGATAATATACTTACACGTTTTGGTACGCCGCGAGCTATAATTAGTGATGGAGGTTCACACTTTTGTAATAGACCATTTGCTCTTTTAATGAAACAGTATGGTATTACCCACAAAGTAGCTACCCCATATCACCCACAGACTAGTGGTCAGGTAGAGGTCTCCAATAGGGAAATTAAGCTTATTTTAGAGAAAACAGTTAATCCCAATAGGAAAGACTGGTCATTGAGGCTTACTGATGCCTTATGGGCTTACCGTACTGCGTTTAAGACACCCATTGGAATGTCACCTTATCGTTTAGTATTTGGCAAGGAATGTCACCTGCCTGTTGAGTTAGAGCATAAAGCCTATTGGGCTATTAAGCAGCTAAACTTTTCACTTGACAAGGCAGGAGCTCACAGAAAGCTCCAGCTCAATGAGTTGGACGAGATTCGTAGAGATACATGCGATAGTGCTAGGGAGTATAAGAACAAAATGAAACTTGTGCATGATAAGAATATTTTACGAAAGTCATTTTTTCCAGGTCAAAAAGTTCTTCTGTATGACACTCGTTTGCATCTATTTCCCAGGAAGTTGCGCTCTCGATGGACCGGTCCTTTTGTGGTCCGTACTGCTTTTCCTCATGGAGCTGTTGAGATCGAGACACCGGATGGTAGTAGTTCTTCGAAGGTTAACGGTCAGAGATTGAAACCCTTTTTAGAGCCCTTTCCTACAGGTGATGTTGAGGAGGTCCCTCTGGAGGACCCTGCTTACCCTTGATTGACCATCGAGGTCATTGTATGTTGTATATTAGTTTTTGATTTCTCTCTTCACCCATGTACTATCTTTCCAACTTCTCCTTGTGTTATTTTTGGTACTTCTTTTTCATTAGAAACATTGAGGACAATGTTAGATTTAAGTTTGGGGGTAAGGGAAAAACTTTTTAGTTGCAATAAATAAACTCCAGAGCCTAGAAATTTATGCCTATTAAGGATGGCACTAACCAATCTAAGTGGATGGAAGCATTTTGGTTTTAGGAGTTGAGGAACCAATCTGAGTAGATGGAAACATCTATAAGAGTCTATTCGTAAAAGCACAGAGCTCAGGTGTTAGAAATAACATGATAGTTTCGCCATATCTCGTTGAGTCCTTTTCACTTCTGTTTTTATTTTATTTTCTTTTTAAAATATGTTTCTCTAAGTGATTAGGTGGGGCTCACGATTCAAGTTGTTACCACTGCTAGGGTGTAATAGAGTGATTGAGATACTAGAT
>JAJJMB010004454.1:0-10688 GCA_023531105.1 Papaver atlanticum | reverse complement strand
CGGGCAGCGGCGCCAATTTTGATGAGGTTGTCAACCTATCAATAATAATTCTCTTATGCTACACAATTCTATAAAGAAGTAGTGAGGCAAGTTGAGTTCGTATCCATAGGGAGGTGTGAGTTTTAAGTTATTATGTAAGACAAATTGATGTTGTTGAAAGACACAAATTCTGAAAATTGCAAAGATTGTAATTCAAATTATGAGATGGAATTGACTAGAGATTCATTCGCCACTACCGAACAAGATATTATTAATCATACAAGTTCTACTTCCAATTAATTTCGATTGTAAACAACTTTTAGACAAGTTATAAGTTCAACTAATCTTTAGATTCCTTAAATCACCGCATAGAATAAGTTCTCTAGCGGATTTTAATTAAGTGAACAACCCAAAATAAGCTCTCTAGGTGTAATTCAAACAATTGCATTAATATTTATGAATCAAGTTGCTCCTAGCCACATGCTCGTAAGTTCGACAGGTTAACCTAGGGTTATCTTTTACACACTATTGCATACAAAATCCCTTTGCGACAAATAGTGCACCGCTACTTGTGTAAAGATTACTCTAAAAATTACGGATTAAAGTTCTCGATACTAGCATTAGAGTTGCAAACGAGTTACCTAATTGCGCACTTAGATACCTAGCAAACACCTCATGGTCATATAAACGGTAAAAGACAACCAACAAAAGATATTTATCGAAAGAATAACTTGCAAGATTTGATTAATAAAACATGCTCGGAGTTTTGAAATCCTCCCCAATCAATAATGGAATTAGCTGCTCATAGTTTTGGTTTAAGCACAAAGGTATATTCAAAGTAAATAAGGTTCAAAGCTAGAGAAAACTCGAAAGCAAACCACACTGCAGCTTCAGAAAACAGGTTCAGGGACTGTTGTTGTAGATTCTGTGTAGAGCTTCTCTTTCCGGATTTTTCACAAACAATCCGCAAGCACAAAACTGGTCAGGAAGAGGTAGCTTCTCTGTGTTTCTGCGCCTCCTCTTTTTTAGCTTTCTTTCCCCTGCAATTCCGCGACCTAAACAGCTTCACTTTCCTTATTCAATACAAACTCTGCCAGCTTCCAAATCTCAGTCGTTCAACTCAGTAAAACTGACGGCCACAACACCGAGATTAATTGGTACCCAAACTCTATCAAATACCGAGATTAATTGGTACCCAAGTTTGCTTACCCTGTTGGCTTCTAAATTATCTCCTGGCCCTTGCCAGACACACCTCATATATCCATCGAACCACGGCAGCATCCACACACTCAGCCCCAACAACACACGTCTTGGACTGCATTTCAGCTCAGGAAAACTAACAATGACCATCACAGATTCGACCCATTTCATCCCTGAAATCAACTCAGCAAACAGCCCTGGCCATTGGTCCCATCGACAGCTTCAAAATAAACCTCATATACATAGCCCTAAGACTCGTAGTAAACAGCTGCACAAGACCAAGACAAGATTGAAGTTTCCTGGCCAAACATACAACTCAAACAACCCCAAACTTGGACTATCTATATAGCCTTGTTCTTTCCAACTTAAACCAATAATTTTCAGACATGCCATGGACCCAGAAACTTGCACCAGACTGCTGCAAATTCGTCCACAACTCCATAATCGCACATAGATTCTCAAGGCTTCAAAATCGTCTCTTGTTATCCCATCCATCGACTGCCACAGACTATTGGTAGAAACAGCACATTCTCCAGCTCAATTCCAGGCCACAGTCTTCAGGTTTGTACCCACTTGTACCTCCTCCATATCTCAACAGCAGCAACGGAATACAGTTTCAGTTCCATTCCCTTGCAACAAAATTGCTCCTCAATCGCCTTCTTTCACTGACCTTCATGACAATTTTAGCTGGCAACTCTGCCAAGCTCTCAGCAGCAAACACCACCAACATTCACAGCTTCCTCCTCTTGAACCATTGTATCTCCTCCATTTTCTCGCCTGAACTAGCCCATAATACCAGCAACTGGTCATGTACTACCTCATTGTTTCTCAGCTGAAATCACAACCAACACTTAACATTGCAATCCCATTCTCTCCATTGAGCTTCTAACATATCTCCGGACTCATCTTGGCCAGCCATAGGAACTCGAGCTTTGCTGTCTTAAACTCTTGACAGTGAAAAAGAAGAAACTGTTTATTCAGGCAATTTATCAAACATCTGAAGTGCACAACCTGGTGGTCTTATTCTCATCCATGATTTATCTTCCACACTCTCCATTTCCCTGTACAATTGAAATTGAAGCAAACCCATGTCATAATTCTACGTAAACTGCTCAATCACCACTCTAATCTCCACCAATCATCACCGATTCTCAATGGGAGTAGCAGCAGCTTCATGGCTGCTTTTTCGATCAAAACCCTGTCAAGTGCAACCCAATTCGAACCATACACTACCATCACATTCTAGCCTCTCTTCATTTCCTCCACAGCTTCTGAGAACAGCAAACAAAACCCACTTATTCAATAGCCTCAGATCCCCTGTCTTCAACTGATTTCAGTCTTGGAACTCCACCAAACTATCACCACTAGTTCCACCTTCTTGTTCTTCACTGCTCTTGACAAATGCCACAGACTCATGGCTACGATCTCTTTGTTCCTCACTTCCCAGTACGGCAAACTCAGTTGCCGGCGATATCATACCATGGCTCTCGTGCTCGGCCTTCTTCTCAGCTGGTGGATTTGGTTTACAAAGAAAACCAAACCTAGTTCCTTTTCATAGTTTCCACACTCACATGTGCAAGCATCCTTGTATTGATGTTGGCACCGTGTACTCCAATATGGGCTGCCAAACATGGAGGCTTGCATTCTCCCTGTGTTGTGTGTCCATAACACCAATAGTCGCCAAGCGATGCCTAAAACCTCAATTTCCCTTCATTTGTGCCAAACCGCACTAAAGTACCTAAAAACATAAAAAGCAAACGTAATATACAAATTTACAAGAATATAGCTAATAAAAGTGTATGAAACCGATACTAGAATTAGGTGTTTTAGACACCTATCAAATTCCCCCACACCTAGACTTTGCTAGTCCTCGAGCAAACAAAACAAAACAAAAATACAACAACTCCCTGTCGTTGAGGATACGGTTACACTTAGCATGTATAACAAGCCTTTAAACCTCTATGTGTCCCTAGTGGACGAGTTATAGTGTCGTGAGGGCTTACGAGAGGTATACCCACAAAACCTACTCCAACTTCAAAGCGTTCCAGCGTCCCAAGCATCCAAAGAGCTATGAGGACATAGAGTTTATGCATGCTAGTAATAAGAAGTTAGAAATACTAAAGAACATATTCTCATTCTTAATGTTGAGTGAGAAATAACCACACCATAATGAGAGAACGCATGTTTGAGAGCGATCAATAAGCATTTCGCCTCGACTTCTGCCTCACCAATAAGGATTTTATGATAATTGCACTCAAAAAGATAGCTTTTTTATGGGTCTCACATGTGTGCAGGTAGGAATGAATAGAGAAATCCTACACACGTTGAATGGTGGGAAGGAAACCTTCCGAATTATTTCTGGAGACTCCACAGAATCGTGGAAAATAAAGATATTTTTCTGATGATCTCTTAGAAAGGAAATCAACCACTATTGCAAGGATGGGAGTACTTACCACCTTCACATCCGATCGGCAGTAATGGTAGCACCACTCTCACAGCATCCAATAGAAACGTCTTCCTTCGGCTCGTCTTCTTCATCTTCTTGGTCTTCGTCTTCGGTCTTCAACGGTTGATGATAAACTCTTGAACTTAGATCCTTAACAATTTGTAACTATTTTCCTCAAATTCCTTGTTGCTTGAAACTTCTTTATATAATTTTCCTCCATCCCCACGGCTTATAAAGAAACACAAATAACAAAATTTTCTCTTGTCTCATTTTTTTTTCTTCTATTTTTTCTATTTTTTTTTAATCGAGACAAGAGAAAATATAAAATACAAAGTGAAAATAAAACAAAATATTGAAATATGGCCGTGGAAGAAGTACTTTACCACTTGATTCTTCACAACTTGTATTGTCTCGTATCATAAACTTCAATAACTCTCATCTTTTGATTTTCTTCGCTCTTGTACTTAGTCTTCCACTTTGATATAAAATTCCGCTCCTTATATGTAAGTCTTCAACATGTATATGTAAAAATCTGCTCATTGTATGTTGCTTTTACTTGGATATGAAATTTGCTCTTACTTGTATTGTTGCTTGTAAACCTTAAACGTCTTCAACTTTCCTTGTAGATTTTGATGTCGCTCCCTTGTTAATGATGATGTGTGTTTCTATGGACCTGTTCTTGTCGAGAGAATGGTGCTAACTGCAAATCAGACTACAAGAAAGAAGCTTTCGTCTATAGACGTCACCCTCATGATTGACAAAATTAGCACTCAAGAGATCAAAAATAGTGCTGAAAATGCTGTGAAGTTGGGTAGCTCACCATTCTACCCGGAATTAACGTACGGTGACACACACTCAAAAGAAAGCTTTTTAGTCATCTACAAAGAATTTTTGGTCTGGTGCCTCAGTTGATATGAAAATAGGTAGTCTCCACTAATGATTGATAAGCAACTCTAATAATGCATTTCCCTCTACACCTCATTTGCATCACTGGATGATTAAATCCATTAATTAACACTCTAACAAGTAAGAAATCCGAACGTAATTCCCTAACACTTCCAAGTTCAGTTATGTCGGTCAGAATCTCTATGTAAACATACCTAGAAGTATGCTAATGACTCTAAAATCTCTACAAGTTGGAGGTTTTTTATGCAAAATTTTGAAAAATTCTATATGCAAAATAGTCAAACGCTCCCCCACACTAAAACTTTACATTGTCCTCAATGTAATTGACTCATCCTAAGTAAAATCAAGGTGGGAAATACTAATATGATATGCAAAAGAAAAAATTAAAAGCAAAAGATAGAAATACAAAACCAATGAGTTGCCTCCCATGCAGCGCTTGGTTTAAAGTCGTCAGCCCGACTTTCAGCTCCAATTACTCCTCCAGAGGGAGTGGATCACTCAATTCTATGACCTCTTGATTCTCCGTCACAAATTGCTCATAGTATGGTTTCACTCGATGGTCGTTCACCTTGAAAATCTTCCCTGTTTTGGGACTAGAAAGCTCAACTGCACCATGAGAAAATACATTAGTAACAACAAATGGTCCAACCCATCGGGACCTAAGTTTACCGGGAAACAACTTAAGACGAGAATGAAATAAGAGAACTTTCTGCCCTATGACAAAACTTTTCCGAGAAATCATCTTATCATGAAAAGCTTTAGTTTTCTCCTTGTAAATGCGCGAACTTTCATATGCATCATTGCGGATTTCTTCTAACTCATTGAGTTGAAGCTTTCTTTGTTTTCCAGCGGCATCTAACTCCATGTTGCACATCTTGATGGCCCAAAAAGCTTTGTGTTCAAGTTCTACGGGAAGATGACAAGATTTACCATAAATCATCCTAAACGGAGACATTCCAATGGGAGTTTTGTACGTTGTCCGGTACGCCCATAAAGCATCATTGAGTCTAAAGCTCCAATCTTTCCTTGTAGTATTCACCGTCTTCTCTAGAATGGACTTAATCTCCCGGTTGGAGATTTCAGCTTGTCCACTTGTTTGCGGATGATACGGAGTGCCAACTTTGTGAGTAACATTGTACTCTTGAGAAGAGCGTGGAAGGATCTCTGAAAATGGGAACCTCCATCGCTAATCACCATTCGAGGTGTGCCAAACCTAGAAAATATTTGTTCCTTCACAAACTCACAAACAACTTGAGATTCATTAGTCTTGGTGGCTCTAGCCTCCACCCATTTAGAAACATAATCAACAACAAGAATAATATAAAGATTCCCATTCGAATTCACAAAAGGTCCCATAAAATCGATACCCCATACATCAAATATCTCTACGGGAAGAATTGGTGTTAGTGGCATTTGATTTCTAGCACCTAGATTGTCGGTTCATTGGCACCTATCACAAGCTTTACAAAACAAGTATGCATCCTTGAATAAAGTGGGCCAATAGAAACCACTCTCAAGAACCTTGAGAGCCGTTATCTTTGACCCAAAATGGCCTCCACAAGCATATGAGTGACAAAAATTAAGAATAGATTGAAACTCGGATTCTAGGATGCACCTTCGCATTATTTGGTCGGCACAATGTTTCCACAAATATGGTTCATCCCATGTATATTGCTTGGATACTTTCTTGAGTTTCAATTTCTGAAAAGTTGACATGGTACTAGGTACTTGTCCCATCACCAAGTAGTTCACAATATCAGCGTACCATGGAGTTGTGCTTTCCACCATAAAGAGTTGCTCATCCGGAAAACTATCATGCAAAGGAATTGTTTCTTCGGATGCAATTAATCGACTCAAGTGATCCGCTACGGTATTCTCACTACCCTTCTTGTCCTTGATTTGGAGATGGAACTCTTGAAGAAGAAGTATCCACCTAATGAGCCTTGGCTTAGCATCTTTCTTTGTTAACAAGTACCGGAGTGCAGCATGGTCGGAGAAGACAATCACTTGGGTACCCACAAAATAAGATCTAAACTTTTCAAGTACAAACACTATGGCCAAGAGCTTTTTTTCTGTAGTTGAGTAGTTGATTTGTGCGCCATTAATAGTTCTAGAAGCATAATAAATGGCATATGGAACTTTACCATCGGGCTGTCCCAACACGGCTCTAACGGCATAGTCACTAGCATCACACATCAACTCAAAGGGCTTGTTCCAATCCGATGGTTTGATGATGGGTGCGGTAGTCAACAACTCTTTCAAGGTGTCAAAAGCCTTCTTGCATTCCTTGTCACAATCAAAGGTAACATCTTTTTGCAAAAGTCGGCACAAAGGCATTGCAATCTTGGAGAAATCCTTGATGAACCTCCTATAAAAACCTGCATGGCCAAGAAAAAAACGAACTTCCCTCACAGTTGTGGGGTATTGTAAGTTCCTACTCACATCTATCTTAGATTTGTCCACTTCTAATCCCTTAGAGGATACAATGTGGCCTAGCACAATACCGTGATTCACCATAAAATGACACTTTTCCCAATTAAGCACAAGATTAGTCTCTACACATCTTTTAAGAATTAGTGTAAGGTTGTCTAAGCACTTGTCAAAAGAATCACCATACACACTAAAGTCATCCATAAACACTTCTATGATGCTTCCAACATAATCTGAAAATATACTTATCATGCAACATTGAAAAGTGCCAGGAGTATTACACAAACCGAATGGAATACGTTTATACGCAAAAGTGCCAAACGGACAAGTAAAAGTCGTCTTTTCCTGATCTTCCGGAGCTATTACAATCTGATTATACCCTGAAAAACCATCAAGAAAACAATAGTGAGAGTGTCCAGCCAATCTCTCAAGCATTTGATCAATGAATGGTAAAGGAAAATGGTCTTTTCGGGTGGTAGAATTGAGCTTTCGATAATCGATGCACACTCTCCAACCGGTCTGAATACTAGTTGGAACCAAGTCATTATCTTCGTTTTTCACCACCGTGACACCGGATTTCTTTGGAACGACTTGAACCGGGCTTACCCATTTGCTATCGGATATGGGATAGATAACCCCTACATCCAACAACTTTAGGATTTCTTTCTTGACCACTTCCATCATCGGAGGGTTCAAACGACGTTGAGCTTCTCTTGTTGGTTTTGCACCCTCCTCTAGAAGTCTTCGGTGCATACACATGAAAGGGCTGATTCCCCTGATATCGGCAATGGTCCACCCTATGGCAGACTTGTATTCTCTTAGCACACGAATAAGATTCTCTTCTTGCACCTTGGTAAGGTCTTTTGCAATAATTACCGGTAACTCTTCCTTATCACCTAGATAGACATACTTAAGGTGATCCGGAAGACGTTTCAATTCAAGGATAGGTGCCTGCAAAATCGATGGCAAGAGTTTCTAATTAGTACAAGGTAAGGAAATAGAAGAAACATCATTTCTAGGTAAGAGTTCTTGTAATGCATTAAGAGAGCAAATAATTTATTTAAGCTCATCACACATTTCTATGTCATTTTTCATGTCATCATGCTTTGCACAATCTAAACTCGTCATTATAGCTTTCTCTAATGCATCATCACCGTCTAACTCAAACGTTTGTTGAGCTAAAGAATCAATCATATCCACTGAAAAACAGGAATGTACGTCACTCGGGTATCTCATAGCCTCAAAGATGTTGAAACTTATGTGTTCACTGTAAAATTCCATAGTTATGGTGCCAAAGACATCAATTTTAGTTCTAGCAGTTCTCATGAAAGGTCTACCCAACAGCAACGATGTAGACGAGGGTGAATCTTCGTCCCTCATATCTAGAACATAAAAATCTGCAGGAAAAATCAGCTCGTTAACCTGCACCAAAACATCTTCCACAACCCCTTTCGGGTAAGTAGTGGACCTATCAGCAAGTTGAATAATAACACCGTATCCTTAAGTGGACCGAGGTCTAACAATTCATATATTGAGCCAGGCATAACATTAATAGTTGCACCTAAGTCTAGCAAAGCACGATCAAACCTAGTTGTACCAATTGTACATGATATAGTGAAACTACCGGAATCCTTCAATTTTGGTGGGAGTTTCTTTTGAAGATACGCGGAAGCATTCTCACCCACATACATAACTTCATTACCGACCAATTTGTGCTTGTTTGTGCACAATTCCTTCAAGAACTTTGCGTAGCGAGGAACTTGCCTTATTGCCTCAAGGAGTGGTATGTTCACTTGGATATTCTTGAAGATCTCATAAATCTCTTTGTATAGTGTCTCCTTCTTGGACTTTGCAAACCTACTAGGAAAAGGAGGAGAAGTGACATTAGTAGAAACAAGAGGTTTAGAGTTAAAATTTGGTACCAAATCTCCTTCTTGTTGCTCTACAACAGATTCATGGTGCTCTGGTGATGGTGTCGGTTTCTCTACTTTCTTCCCACTTCTTAGCTCAATAGCATTGACATTCTCCTTATGGTTCAACGGTTGCGAAGGAAGTTTTCCAGCTGCTTGTGCTTCCAATTTGCTCACGGTAGTAGCTAGTTGACCCATTTGTGTTCGCATGTCCTTCATATCCATCTCTGCCTTTTGTTTATCTTGCGCCATTGTGTTGAGAATGATATTCAACTTGTCATCTATACTCGTGCCTTGAGTTTCTTGACGTGGCTTTTGCAAGAATTGATACCCACCTTGTTGATTGAAAGGCGGATTGGAAACTGCAGCGTGCTTGTTGGCGTACCTGAAATTAGGATGATCACACCAACCCGGATTGTATGTGCTGGAATACGGGTCATATCTTGGCCTTTGATGATTTTGGTACATAGCACTTGCTTGCTCAACATCTTCGGTGTGTGATGATGGTATGATGGCAGCTGCTATTTGTTGCATCATCCTCTCCATGTTACCCTTCTATGTTCCAAATGTGAAGAATCACCAACTTCATTCACTTTCCTTACCATTGGTTCACCTCGAGTGTAGAATTGCTGCGTGTTTGCAGCCATATTCTCCAACAAACTTGTAGCTTCCGCAATGGTCTTGTTTGTAAGTGCACCACCACTTGCGGCATCGATCAAATGTCTTTCATTAGGAAGCAACCCCTCATAAGAAATATTGAATGACAAGTTGATCACTGATTTGGTGATGTGGACAGCTAGCTAAAAGCTTCTTGTAGCGCTCTCAATACTCATAGAGAGTCTCTCCCGATATTTGCACAATACCACAAATTTCCTTGCGAATCACTGCTGCTTTCGATGCCGGAAAATACTTCTCAAGGAATAACTTCTTCATCCCATTCCATGTGGTTATACTCCCAGGGGGTAAGTAAAAGAACCATTCTCCTGCAGCATCTATAAGGGAGAAAGGAAACGCTGTCATCATAGCCATATCGGCGTCTGCAGTTGCTTGCTTCAAACTAGTCACAACATGATGGAATTGTTGCAAGTGACGATTAGGATCTTCTCCTGCTAAACTTCTAAATTTGGGCAGCAAGTGAATCAATTGCGGCTTACACTCAATGGTTTCATTCAGCTGAATACATAAAGGTTGCTGGTCAAGGTTTGGAGAAGTGAGCTCCTTGAGTGTTCTTGGAGCAGGTGGTCGACCTCCCATTGTGCTGTCTTCCTCTTTGTCCGAGTCCGAGAATTCACTTGGTGAAGAACAAGGAGGAAGTGGAGTATTCACTGCTCGAATCAAGTCTTTTAGTAAAGTGCCCGAACGAAGACGTATACCAATTGGACTTGGTCTACCCTCTCCACGCATTAACCAAAGAAATGGTGCCTGAAAATAGGATTCTCAAAAATTGTATTAGCAAATTAAAAGTGAAACTAAAAGAAAAAAGAATATCTAAAAAGAAAAATAACAACTTAATACTACCACTGCTTCTCGGGCAGCGGCGCCAATTTTGATGAGGTTGTCAACCTATCAATAATAATTCTCTTATGCTACACAATTCTATAAAGAAGTAGTGAGGCAAGTTGAGTTCGTATCCATAGGGAGGTGTGAGTTTTAAGTTATTATGTAAGACAAATTGATGTTGTTGAAAGACACAAATTCTGAAAATTGCAAAGATTGTAATTCAAATTATGAGATGGAATTGACTAGAGATTCATTCGCCACTACCGAACAAGATATTATTAATCATACAAGTTCTACTTCCAATTAATTTCGATTGT